>QUOG01000079.1:89858-106261 GCA_010416905.1 Polistes dorsalis
ATATTTAATGCAAAAAATCGTGACAAATATTTTTCGTTTATTTTTTTTTTCTTCCTTTTTTTATCATACTCCATACAAATATTGATAAATTATAAAATATAAAATAATTTTTTAATAATTTTTTCCCATACTTATATTTGTTATCTTTCGAGAAATATCTCGTATATTTATTTTTATTTTTATAAATAATAAATATTAAAAATATATATAAATATTAATAAATTATATATATAAATTATATATATAAATATTAATAAATTAATATTTGTGTATAAATATGATTTGAATTATATTTCGTTTATTTTGATTATATTATTTATTCCCTTTTTTGCACGGTACAATGATCTTTCGAGAAATTACGTGATTAAAGATGTAACTCAGATGAACTTTGTTAAAAGATAAAAGAGATTATATTGACTCAGTTAACGATTACGTTGTATTATGTCAGATATTGTCAAGGTGACCACTACCTTGACCTAAGTCTAAGTAATAGTACTTTATTCTCTGGCTTCATCTCAACAACGTCACTATAATCCAATATATTTCTTCGTGATCTTGGATGGAAAACGAATGAATTGTTTGTACTATCTTATCTATAAAAAAAATATCAAATCATTTCTATATCGTTTTATTCGTATAATCTCACCGATCGTATATACATTCTCAACCTTTCTTTCTTTTTTCTTTTTATTGGCGTCGAAAATGATTAGCATTAAAAAAAAATATATTCAAACGATTTCGAAGTAATGGGTAGGAATGAGTCTTGGAAAGATTTATGGGAGGATCATTACCGATTACGTCATTGGCAACATTTAACGCGTTAAATAAAAGATGTTCATCTTGCGCGAGAAGATTGGAATTCCAGTAAGACCATCTAAGTTGCATCTTTAATGTCTCTTAGTCTCTTATAGTTAGGATACGTCACTTTCCAATCTCATGGTACCAAAATCATTACATTTTTATAATCAAATTGAATAAAATATCTTACTTTTATATATATTTTTAATATTTATTATTTATAGAAATAAAACTAATTATTTTTATAATCAAATTAAATAAAATATCTTACTTTCATATATATATTATATATATTTTTAATATTTATTATTTATAAAAATAAAAATAATTATTTTTATAATCAAATCGAATAAAATATCTTACTTTCATATATATATTTTATATATATTTTTAATATTTATTATTTATAAAAATAAAACTAATTATTTTTATAATCAAATTAAATAAAATATCTTACTTTCATATATATATTTTTAATATTTATTATTTTTAAAAATAAAAATAATTATTTTTATAATCAAATCGAATAAAATATCTTACTTTCATATATATATTTTATATATAATTTTAATATTTATTATTTATAAAAATAAAAATAAATATTTTTATAATCAAATTGAATAAAATATCTTACTTTTATATATATATTTTTAATATTTATTATTTTTAAAAATAAGAAATATAATATTTTTTAGTAGATACACTTTCGAGTGATCTTGAAATTCTTTGATTTTTTTTTTTTTTTTTATTATTTACAATCACTTTTTTCAGATCATTGCAACTAAACCTAAGTCTCGCTTTCTCGAATACGTTGCCAATACTTCTATCTGTGTAATTGCATAGTGAAACCCATGAAGTATGTTATTAAATTCGAACAACGGAGAAAAAAAGAAGAAATAGGTTATAACGACATGGCACATTATGGAAATTAGATATCGTTCTAGAATAGGAATCTAATTTCTATAAGTTAGAACCGCTTACAGCGGATATTGGGATAATCGTGTGATCTTATTTTTTGCCCACCTTTCCAACCTCCCCAACCTCCCCAACCTCCTCCCCCTCCTAGCCCTCCTCCTCCACCACCTTCTTTTCCTATTTTGTTTATTCTTTTTTTGCGTCATTGATTTTTATTACGTTAATTACGTGAAAGACAACACGCATATATGGTTGAGGTTGGTTAAAACGTTGAACCAGTTTCTATGCGAGATTTCCGCTGGCCAATTCATTGCTCCGGGATATGAATGCGAATTCTTGGCTAGCAAATCAGCGGTTCACGGTCTTTCAAAAGCTTCGTTCATGGCTTGTTGAACCGGCTGACATAACTCTCTTCAATACCAACGTTCATTCGTGGCTTGTCTAGTCACCGCGAACGAGACTTGCATTTGAATTTTATTCGACGGGAACGGGGAGCCGGGCTGGGGGTGAGGGGGGGGGGGTTAATCTAAGTTTTTCCAAAATTATTCGATGTTCGTGATATTTTTATTTGAAAAAAAAAAGAAACAATGAAATATTTCGCATTGAAACAAGTATTCTCTTCTCATTTTTTTATTATTATTATTATATTCGAGAAATAATTAGATAAAATGTAATAATTCGTTATGTAAGAAAAATTGTTCGATCGGTTAAACCTATGACGTGTTCGTTCTTTTTTTTTCTTTTTTTTTCCTCTAATCATACTACAAATAATTAATTTAATGCAATTTTCATTGGTTAAATCGCCACTTTGAAATATAGAAAATTCAGACTTGAGTATAAGTTTGTAATGAATAAATAAATTTGCAGTTTTATTACACGACTAACAATAATTAACATGGAGAGAATCAAATTGACGATAGATCGATTTTTTTTTGTTTTGTTTAATTCTACACAGTTGTAGTGGTCTGTCAGGAACACCATACACTGTGCCAATATAATAAAACCCAATCATATTCAATCGTTTCGAAGAAAACAAAGGGAGAAGTTTCATATACATTCTTATACACGTTATTAAATATTTTAAATTAAAAAAAAGTGAAAAGAAAGAAAGAGAGAGAGAGATAAAAATTATAAAAATTTATAATTTAAATTATAAAATAAATTTTAATTAATCACCATTTTTGGTGTTTTATGCATCAAAATTATTCAACTTTCCTCGCGAGTAAGGGTCAAAACTTTTCAACTCTTCTCAACAATTTGTTGTTTTTTTTTATTATTCTAAATAAAAAAAAAATATTCTTTTCCAATCGAATGGATAAATCGATTAACGAAATCACGGGTTTCTAGGCAGAATCACAGCGAAATAGAAAAACGAAGAAGAGACAAGATGAATACATACATCACAGAACTCTCAGCAATGGTGCCGATGTGTCACGCGATGTCCAGGAAACTAGACAAGTTGACTGTTCTACGAATGGCTGTTCAACATTTAAAAACAATCTTGGGAGCTGTTACCTCATATACGGAGGGTCATTACAAGCCAGCATTTCTCAGCGATCAAGAACACAAAACTCTGATACTTCAAGTAAGATATATTTAATATACTATATATAATATATAAATTAAAATATTAAATATATATTAAAATTAAATATTAAGTATATATTATAATACTGTATACTAATATATAAAAATAAAATAAAAATATTCAAAATATTAAAATTAAATATTAAAATACTATATACTAATGTGGAATGAACGCCTCCATGTCAAATACTTAAATAAGCATTGAAATGATAAAATTGAACGGTGGCTCCTGGATAAGTTCAATGGTTAAAGAGCAGTCAATCGCCCGGAAAGCGAAAGATCCGTGGTTCGAGTCCACGCGCGGCCCGATTTTTTCTTGAATCTTACACTAATCTATAAAAATGAAATTAAATATTAAAATACTATATACTAAAAAATATGAAAATAAAATTAAAATATTAAAATTAAAAAATGAAAAAGATTAAATATTAAAGTACTATAAGTATACTAATATATAAAAATAAAATTAAACCATAAAAATTAAAAAATTAAAAATATTAAAATTAAATATTACTAATAATATATAAAAATAAAATTAAAGTTGTATAATATAAAAACCTGATTTTACATATATAAGAATAAAATTAAAATATTAAATATTAAAATACTATATACTAATATATAAAAATAAAATTGAAATATTAAATATTGAAATACTATACACTAATATAAATACAAATAAAATTGAAATATTAAAATAAAAAAAATATTAATATATTAAATATTAAATATTATAATACTATATATATATATTACATACTAAATTATTAATTAAAATACTATATATAGTATCAAATGCAATACTAATATATAATATATATTTAATATAATATATTTATATTCGAAAATTAATTCGTTAAAAACATTTGTAAAAAAGTTTCTTTATTTTCTTAGATTTTTTTTTTGAGGAGGGGGGTTTTTTCAACTAACGGTGAAAGTATTATTTTATATTACTAATGAAAAGGAAAAGATCAAATTCTCACGAACTCTAAATGCTTAAGAATCGTATAAGGAATATAGTGATCATTGATTTCTTTTAATGAGGATAACAAAAACGTTGAGTATATTTTAACGATGCAAATGATAATAAGAAGAAGAACTTTTAAATGACTGTCTTATTATTATTATTATCAAATACAAGTAGAATTAATGTTCTTAGAAAATCGTACTTCGCGGGATTCCCGTAGCTCGATAGGTGGCCATTCATCTATTACTCTAACTTATACACGATTGAAACAAAGAAAGAGAAAGAGAGAGAGAGAGAGTTGAAGTTAGTTTACGTATTTCTGCATGGGTACGTGTACGTGCACGTGTACGTGTACGTGTACGTGTACGTGTATGCGTATCTACAAACACGGAATAAGACTTCCTGGTAACTTCCAAGTGGTTACGTAATTCTAAATACCGATATTACGAGTACGTGAGAGTATTACTATGTTTTTGTCTCGAGATACTCTCCAACACCTTCTAATTTATGTCATTTATCATTTTTTTTTTCTTTTTTTATATTTTATACTTTCATACACACTTATTTTTATAAATATATATATATATATATTAATCTTACTCACGTATTATATTTGTACAATTTTTAAATTATAAGTATAAAAAAAAAAAAAAGAAAATAAGAGAGAAAATTTATAAGGATAATAAAAAAAATGATTGAACTTTCTCGTAGAACTTTTAACAAGCATTGACTTTCGTTAAATAGCTTTTGCAATGTTTCTTTCCTTCTCTCTCTTTTTCTCAACGAAGTGTAGAGAGATAGATCCGAGGCAAAATCCGTGGGTAACCTTTCTCCCGCGTGCTACAGATTTTTCATCGATCTTAAGTCTCGTGCCAGCGAAAGGGAAGGGAAGGAAAGAAAAGAGAAGGGAAAGGAAGGGTAGGGAAGAGAAGGGAAGGGAAGGGAAAGGGTTGGTATACCAAAGCAGATAGATTTATGGTATATACCGAGTAACATACTTCTCTCTTTCTCTTTCTGCGTGTTAACAGTACCCATGCAATACTTGGTATAATACTTAGGTCACTATTCACCTACGCTTTTGATTTCGAACCAATTAACGTTATTTTCCAACTAAGTAAAAGAGAGTATTATAGTATAGTATATAGAAAAGTATATAATATATATATATATACAATAATACATAATCAGAGGTATACTTTCAAACGTAACAAATAAATACGAATTTAATGATCTCTCGTAATAATTGATAAGTCAAACTACCATGGCAGTTATGTGTTACATATCTACGAATTATTATAGGATTACAATATATGTATAATCCCTATTGAATTTATCGTTCCATTTTCTATATGTATTTACTCTAATATATTATAACAAATGAATGATTATTTAACCCTTTGCACTCGAGGCCTTTTTCGCTTGCGCGAACCAGCAACTCGACGACGATTTCGACCAAATTAAGTAGACATTTTACAGGTACTTTAAAAACATTTATAAACAAACAAGCGTATAGAAATAATCAAATATCATCAGTTTATTCATTTATATGTCGAAAAAAAAACAAACTTTGATAAATACTACACTCTGTAATTAGTTTTGGTTGAGTTGATACTCGAAATCGGCCGAGCGCCGTATCAGCGCCGCTCGAGTGCAAAGGGTTAATGCTATTGTTATTTAAAACACGTTTGCGGACAGCAAAAAGAAAATAATGATATGGCATTTGTTTTCATTGTGATGTTGTATGACGAGAATGATAGAGATTTTGAGAATCGTTCATTTTTATTTTGAATTTTATTTTATGTAACATTCAGTTTTTGTAATTATTATAACTGTGAAGGTAATGATTAAATGATTCTTTAATATATGATCATTTGACTGATCTTTATAAAATGTGTTCTTATCCAAATCTTGGATATCACAATTAATTTCAAAATAAAATGACCGTAATTTTTTTTTCATAGCTGAAAATTTTATTGTCCGCGAACGTGTTAAATAAATTTGTACAAATTTATTAATTCGAATATTGTCTAATATATTCTTTCGTTATATCCTTCTATAACACGGTTTCAGCTCTAACGCGATAAGAAGATTGCAAAGAACCTTTTTTATACGACACTGCACTTCTATAGTAATGGATAACATGATTTTTTTGTTTAACATATTTCAAAACCTAATTATTTTGTAATAATGAACGGTAGGTCTCATATAACACGGTTTTAAACAACACGGCATTTTCTAAAAACTTATTTACCGTATTATACCAGGGTTAACTGTACTAACTTCAATTTTAAAATAAATATGGTTGTTCAAACATGGCGCTGATCTAAAACAAAAGACTCATCACGTTATCGGAGGATTAATTTATTTGTTATTCGGAAATCATTCAACGTGCTATTCATTTATTTTATACTAAAAATAATCTATCTCTCTCATTATTATTATTATATTATTAAAATAATATTTATTTGAACCAGGAACGAAATCTAAAACAAGTATACATTCGTATAAGTATTTTTATTCGAGAAATAAATAAGTAATATAGAAATGTAGCTTGATTAAAGAAAAATAATTGAGTATCTTTGTTTCAAAAGCTTCATAATAATATAAAAAATAAACTGAATAAAAATTCAGTGGCCTAATTACCAGTTAACAACAATTACAACAACGTAGACAATTTTAAATAGATTTATTTACCCCCCCATATTTTCTTCTTCTTCTTCTTCTTCTTCTTCTTCTTTTTATAATCTAGCAATCGCATAGAATTTAAAAAGAAATCAAAGAAAAATATATACTTAAGAACATACCTCAAGATCTACGATTATAGACAACTTTTTAATCGCACGATACGCACGAACGATAATCGAATAAAACGTTTCTGGAAGGGACAATTCACTATAGCCTACACCATAGTTTCGATTCACTCCAGATTCCGTTACGCAGCTGAGCACAGAGAGTTTGCAACGGTAGTTAGCCAGTTCTATGCATTTCTCATTGTCCTGTGCATGTAACTATGTAAATACATATACATAGGTGTATACATGCACACGGGTTAGTTTTATCTACTATTGTAACTTTTCTTAACATTCACTCACTCACTCTCTCTCTCTCTCTCTCTCTTTTTCCTTCTTTCTCTTTTATGTATCACAGATAAAAGGTGATACTTGAACGATTCTATCTCTTTCTTTCTCTTTTTCTTTTTATTTTTATTTTTATTTTTTTCTTTCTACGTTAGTACACTACTATAAAGTAAATATACATATATATTTTTTTTTTTCTTTGTTGTAAAAGCGACCACGCCCAAAATACCAGACTTCAACGTTATCGTCGTGACTAGCATGGGTTTATAATTGCAGCATAAAGTTTCATTGTGAATTGCCTCGTATATTTCTTCGGTACCAAACGTCAATATGATATTATACGTATATCCGGATTTGTTTTTGGCTAAATACTATATTATGTATATTTGTCAAAGTTATTCGTATTTATTTCGATCCTATTTGATTGAAATTTTACAGTCTGCTGTATATATGCATTATATATGAAATTCTAAGATGAAACGATTTCCAATTGAATCTATTTTTAAATTAACATTTACTTATAATCATATCATTAATATAATAATTAATATTTATATATTAGAAACACTATTGTGTTAAAATTATATTTAATTTATTTAACTTCGAAACGAAAATATATTTTTAATCGTAAATTTCGTTTATTCAAACATTTACAGGGATAACCATATTGTTACATAAAAAAAAAAGCAAACCAAACGTCAATATGATATTATACGTATATCCGGATTTGTTTTTGGCTAAATACTATATTATGTATATTTGTCAAAGTTATTCGTATTTATTTCGATTCTATTTGATTGTGATTTTACAGTCTGCTGTATATATGCATTATATATGAAATTCTAAGATGAAACGATTTTCAATTGAATTCATTTTTCAATTAACATTTACTTATAATCATGTCGTTAATATAATAATTAATATTTATATATTAGAAACACTATTGTGTTAAAATTATATTTAATTTAATTAACTTCGAAATGAAAATATATTTTTAATCGTAAATTTCGTTTATTCAAACATTTACAGGGATAACCATATTGTTATATAAAAAAAAAAAAAACAAAAAATATTGAAAAATAAAGATAAAATATAATACAGAATGTTATAAATATAATACAGATAGTAAAATAAAATATAAATATAAATAAACAAAATAGTTAAATTCTAAAAAAATACATAATAATAAAGATAAAAATAAATAAATAAGTAAATTAAAAAATAAAAAAGATAGAATACATACAAGTAAATATAAATAAATAAATAAAATATACATAGAAATTAACAAGACATTAAATAAAATGACTATATAAATATATTTACAGAGAATAATAAATAAAGTTAAACAAAATTAAAGTGAGCTTAGACAAAATTTAATGAACAAATTTAAAAAATAATCAAATTCAAATAGTAATTCTTTTAATTTATGAGTTACTTCGAATTTGATTAGTTACAAAAATAAATGAAAAAGTAACATCATTACAAAAAAAAAAATATTGAATTATATGTGATTAATCAAATTGTAATTTTTTTTTTTTAAATATGTGATTTATTTCCTTTTCTAATTATTTTTTTATCCACGTGTTAGAACAATACTAACCAAGAAATATAATAACGAACTCGTAATAATGAACTAATGATTATAAAAAATCATTAGACATATTTCAAAGAATTTAATCGTACTATTATAATCCTCGAGATAATCGTCTTTTTTTTTAAGACGATAATTCTCATAGATCATCGGCAATGGCAGTGATGATAATTCTATGAACGATTTGTGATGAATCAGCAAAGGAAACATCTATTTGAAAGATATTACGTAGTTAGGATTAATTTAAACGGCCAAGAATACACATATATTGTATATTTACATAAATAAATATGTTTATCCGTAATGTTTTCAAACAATGTCAGCATTTTTTTTACAATTTTATTTGTTTTTCTTCCTTTTTTTCTCTGTTTTTTTGTTGTTGTTGTTGTTTCTTCAATAATTCTCTTCAATAATTCTCTTTTTTTGTACATTCATTAAAAGAAACAATTCTCGTTATTATTATTATTATTATTATTATTAAGAATAAATGCAACTTAACGAATTGTCATGTATTAATTATTAATAATTTATTTTTCAAATCCTTTTGATGAGTCTTTTAAGTATCATTGATATAATTGGACATGTGAATATTGATGAAATTTCATGAAATTAAATATCTTTTATTTAATTAATAGGTATACGTTAGTTAAATACGTTTTATTGTATAATCTTAATCAAAATTTTCATAAATATATAAACATATATACATATATTGTTATATTAATACAATTGTTAATGTTAAATAATCTTTCACGTATTTTAACTTTAAACTTTAATATCACAAAGAACATATATGTCGAATTTTAATTGTTATTAATTTGAAAATAGTTAATTGTTTTTAATTGCTTTTTTTTAACATTGTTCGAGATACGTTTTGTTTGATCGTTTGTTTAAAAAGTTATAAAATAAAAAAAAAGAGAAGTGTAATACGATATCGCGAATGTTCGTTTGTGTCTAAAAAGAAAATTATGTAATGCTTATTTCTCTCCTGAGAGAAGTACAAAAAAAAAAATATTAAAAAAAAAGAAAACAACTTTGAACACGAAGTAAAAGTTACATTTATTATTTATTATCATGTATATATATATTTTTAATATTTATTATTTATAAAAATAAAAATAAATATTTTTATAATCAAATTGAATAAAATATCTTACTTTTATATGTATATTTTCTATATATTTTTAATATTTATTATTTATAAAAATTAAAAATAAATATTTTTATAATCAAATTGAATAAAATATCTTACTTTTATATGTATATATATATATTCTATATATATCTTTAATATTTATTATTTAGTTGACTGGAAACAATGTGACATCGTAATGAGTTGTTTGAATTATTTTATTAAATAAGAAAGAGAGAAAGAGAGAGAGAATAATATGTAAAAAAAAATTTCCAACAAAGTTCGAGATAATAATATATAAAATTGTAAACTAGATCCAAGGAATCGTCTCTTTGAGAAAATATTAATTTAATAAACAAGAAGAAGACGATAGTAACTTGGAGGTAGCAACATTGTTAAAACGGTTGGCTCAGTTGCACGTTATGTAATTTCAATTAAATGCTTGTTTTCAGTGACGTAACGGTCAACTCCTCCTGTTTCAGGCCGCGGAAGGCTTCGTCTTCGTGGTGGGTTGCGATCGTGGAAGAATTCTCTACGTATCCGAGTCGGTCTCGCAAACTCTCAATTACTCTCAGGTACCGAATCACGATATAAGACACAAACTCACGAGCTTTAGCTTTACGAGAACTTCAAACTTATGGTTTTAATGGTTTTGCAATATCCAAATGTATACAATATAATCGATATGATGTTTTATCTACACTGTTAGATAATTCATTGTTAGAAAATACATTTTATTTCATTATTTCTTGATCATTTATTATTATTATCGATCAGTATATCCATTATGTATATATATATACACCTAATTCTGTTTTACACGATTTCGATTTAACACGAATCAGGAAGAAAATTTAATTCTCTTTTTTAACGACTTATTTTGATTGAACATTTGACTGACCCAAATTCTAAGAAGTCAATTTTACTTTTACTTCTATTTTTATAATTTCGACATTCGAGACGAGGAATGAATTTTGCGTAAAAATCAATAAATAGTAAGTTATAGTTTCAAAACCTTGGTTTTATTAAACCCTTAATTTATAATATCACCTAAGAAACGTTGTAAATCGGTCGGGCCAAATGTAACCAAAATGTCTGACAAGGAGACCTTACGGTTGTATATCAACGGATTTTTATGAGCTTTGGTATATCAGTAGTACACCTTTAAGGTATACTTCCGGTACAATATTTTCGTTCAATGGCCAGCCAATTTTGAGAAAAAAGCTTTCAAAATTTACTTTTTATATATATGTACTTATGTTCTTGTAAAATCCAATTTGTTTTTTAAATGGTGCAATAGCGTAGGTAGTAGCGTTCTCAACTGTTAATCCGGTGGGTTAGTGTTCGATTCTTGATGGGGAAGTAATTTTTTTTTTTTAAGTTTCTTTTATCTATAAGTTTAAAACAATTTGTTTACATACACACACACATTCGTGAATATTTATTAAAAATTTTTATTGAAACAATTTAAATTCTTATTGAATTAATTACATTTTTTTTTGCATGAAATTTTTAATGATTAGAGTATATACATTTATAATTTTTATTTATTACTATTAAAGTTGTATATATTTTTATTATGTTTACTGGTTAAAAAATAAAATGACAACTGTAATTCTACAAAATAATCGTCTCTAATTAATTTGCGCGAGATTTAAAAATATTTATTATTATATTACCAATTCTTTTTGGTGATAATTTTCATTCTCTTTCTTTTATATAATTAAAAATTAATAAACGTAAAAAACATTTTTTCAATTTATAGATAGAAAAAATTTATAAGAAAAAAAGTTTTCCAAGAAGACTCGAACCCTAAAAAAAACCATCGGTGCGGCAGACGAGAACGCTACTAACCATGCTATTGCACAACTTAACATTTTGTTAAATTTATAAAAATATAAGCACCGGTAGAAAAAAAAGCAAATTTTAAAAACTTTTTTTTCCAAATTGGCTGACCAATGGACGAAAATATTTTACCAGGAGTATACCTTAAAGGTGTAATACTTATATACCAAAGCTCATAAAAATCCGTTGGTACACAACCGTAAGGTCTCCTTGTCAGATTTTTTTCAAATTTTACTCACTTGTAGTAGTCTATGAGAATATTCATCGTGCCTTTAAACATGGCGTGTATATTTAACTGTTTGCGAAAAACATTGAAATTTGACAACGAATAAATTCTTTTTACGTGTAACTCATATCATTTTTCCTAATTTTTGTATTCATGAATTATTGACACGTTTTTTCCCTTTTCAAATAATAATTTACTTTGTATGATACATGTGAAATCTTTATGAAATAAAACGTTTAAGATCCTAACCTAAAATCTCATGGTTTATTGTATTATTTTTGCTAATTTCTTGGGACTGGAATCAATCTACTATTTTTCCATAGATGTAATATATTTTTTTACACGAATTTTTTTTACACGTATTCTTCGAAAACAGAATTAGTGTATAAACGTTACCATGAAAGACCGAAATTGGAGAATGTCAAGATAGACGCGGTCACTTGTTGTATGTTCGCGAAATTAATGTATAAAATTAACGTATACAAATAATTGTTAATTAATTAATATATAATGAATAATACATTTAATTATTAATGTATAATTAACGTATAAAAATAAACCCTAATATTCGATCTTTCACCGACATATTTGGTATCTGTTGACAAACGATCATGTGAATCTTGACATTCTTCAATTTTGATTTTTCACGATAACATATTTGTACTACGAATCACTTTTTATATATATATATGCAAATACACATTAGAATAATTCACTGTAATAAAAATAATGAAATAAACATGATATGTTAGAATGAATAAAAATTAAAAAAAAAAGAAAATAAATAATAATAAAAATATTTCAGGGTGATCTTTTGGGTCAAAGTTGGTTCGACATACTTCATCCGAAGGACGTGGCCAAAGTAAAGGAGCAGCTATCCTCGTCAGATTTAAGTCCACGAGAACGACTGATTGATGCGAAAAGTAAGTATAAGTGTATTCATATATGTGCTCATAATTATGAAAGTGGTCTAAGTCATTTATTTCTTGTTTATTGAAATAACAAACAACTACCAATCATTTTTGATAATGAATGAATTATATTGAATTAATTTATTTTCAAATAATGTGGTGTGAAATAACTAATAAACTTATTTTATTTTAATTTTCACTTAGATCACTTTCATAATTATGGGCACATATGAGTTGTTTATTTTGAAACTGGTGTAAGTCCATTTTACAAAATTAAAACAGTTAGTTACCTTAATAATTACATTTTTATGTGATATTTTTATTCTGAAGCAACTTTTTATTAATATATTTAAAATCTATAATATTTTGTGTAACACGAAAATTCGTTGGTTAATGAAACGATGAAAATGTTTATTTTGAAAGTGACGTAAGTCCAATCATAGCGATCAAAAACATATTATTTCCTAAATAATGTTAATAATATCAAGTTTGCACATCATTATACAAAAAAAACGAGATCACTGACGAACCTAAAATACAAAGACACATTTAATAGATTTATTACATTATATCACGTCATAATTATTTTAAATCCCTTCCGCATACACAAACTGGAGAAAATTGAATAATTTATCTATCTATATATGTTTTTGATAAAGTTTAAGTTTAAGTTAAGTTAAGTTGAGTTTAATGAAACGCATTTAACCTCGGTTTTTTGTAGCACATACGTTTTTATAACATTTGTTTATTTTCTTTGCAATTTTTTTATGAGATATTATTTATTGAACAATTTATTATTTATTATTTATTATTATACTATAAATATATTTAATATAAATATATATATTATTATATTATTAAAAAAAGTTCGAAGAAAGGCCTAAAACAGCACTGCGGTATTGTTTGTGTTTTGTTTATATTAATTATATATTATAAACTTATAAAATTATTTATTATTAATTATTTATTATATAATATATGAGGCATTGAAAATCAGAGTGGACTATCCAATATTTGTTCATTTTCTCCAAAAATACTCGGAATTTTGTAATAAAACTAATACATGATTAAAATATTAATCTGTTACTGAACCTACAAAGATAAAAATGTTTCAAAACTAACGATATGATCTAAAATAAATCGAAAACAACTTTGCGCATGCCCAAATTTTCATTTAAAATTGTAAAAACACTACCTTCTGATATCTTCAAGGTGTCAACTATCTTCCGCAACTTCATTTTTACATTTGAGAACTTCATTTTAAATTTGTACAATTTTCTAAAACATTTTTCTTTTATTTTCTTTTTGTTTTTCAAAATCACAACCGACGAGGTTGTTCCATTGTGATTCTCAACGGCTCACATAAAAATCGATATAAAAATAAAAAAAGAAAACAAAACAAAAACAAATTTCGATGAATAAAATATGATTCATTTATTTTCCAAGAAAGAAAATTCTGATTATATTCGGTTATAGAAAATTTTCCGTGTCCTTAAACATCCATGTTTGACTTTCGACCCAGAGATCCATTAATTAAAGCACCTTTCGACATTCACCTGACTGTGGCTTACGCGTCGATCAGGATAACGCAGATTACTCAGTACGATTTTCTTCCACATTCACCCGATGAAATGTCAGTCGTCCTGCAACATTTGCTTCCAAGACCGTTTGTCGATAAACATCTTTGCGAATCGGTGTTACCAGAGATAAACCAACGATTACGAAAGGATTCCTGCATTCAATAAAGAAAATAGACTAAACGAGAATTGTCATGACGATGATAATGATGATGATGATGATGATGATGATGATGCAAAATATTCATCACAACCATCGGTTATCTCTAATTATCATGTATCGACAAACATGAATGTACTTAAATCTATTGTTTTCATGCAGGAACCTAATAATTTGACATTTTCATTTTTAAACTGTTATCCTAATTATGTTAGGTTATGTTATCCCATATTAAACTGTTATTATATTATTTAATGGATATCCTTGTATTTATATTTTCATACTTTCAACAATTTTAGAATATATATTTCCGCCCCCCCCCCCAACATGTTCGTCGAATGAAATTTTCAATTTTTTTTCGAGTAAATGTCTTAAAAAGTTATTTTAAAAATTTCTATTTATTCTATACGAGTTTAATCCAACGGTACGCGTCATCATATCCTTCGTTTATTAATCTTAAAGTAATATATTCGATAATAGGTTGTAACATGAAATGATTATGCTGATTAGGATTATGTTAATAAATATAGATGGCCAGTATTTGTGTAATAGATTAGATGTTGATACAGGATTGCATAAGAGTTGCCTCAGGGTAGAATATTGATGCAGGATGCATACCGTTATTTTATTGTATATATTGATCATTTGTTTCAAATATTCATCAAAAATATCGATAACGTTACTGATAATATAATATTTTTATATATTTATATATTTTATATATTTTATATTTATTTTTTATTATATATATATTTTATATATTTATTTATTATTTATTTATTATATTTTATTATTATTTATTATATATTTTATATATATGTATATATATTTATTTATTTATTATATTTTATTATTATTTATTATATATTTTATATATATATTTATTTATTTATTTATATAACAATAAATATCAAATTTAATTAACATTAAACGTATCAATGCTATATGTATACCTATTTCTACTATAATAAATCAAATGACCAATCTTCAAAAAGTCATATATTTTACGATATACGAATAACAAAAAATATAACATTTTTGCAATAAGAATTTTTGAGTCACTCGATAACAATTGAAATAACTTTTAAAAAAATTGTACAAATACAATGTTATTGTAATTTTTTCTTTTCAGCTATGCTGCCAGTGAAAACTGACGTTCCGCAAGGCGTGTCCCGACTTTGTCCAGGTGCAAGGAGATCCTTCTTTTGTCGAATGAAACGTAAAGTCGAAGGAGTAAGATGCAACGAGTTACAAGTTAAAGAAGAAGCCGACACGACTACAGGTTGTCACAGACGAAAGAAACAACAAAATGTCGGTTAGTTGTAATGTTGTATGTTTTTATTTTCACTTATACGGATTCGTGTCACTTTTCTACAAACACCTTTTTCACAATTATTCCGTACTAACAAAGAGGTCGCGTATTTTTATCGTTTCTCTTGAATAATCAACACCACACAGTAGTTTTCGTTTTTTTTTTTATTTTTTTTCTCGAACGGATCTAATCGTTGACTGATTTCAATGATCTAAAGGGTTCCCTTTAGTAATTCAACGTTTATAGAATAAAAACGTTTTTATTTTAGGCATATCACAACATCAAATGATATAAGAAATTATAGA
>QUOG01000080.1:0-29234 GCA_010416905.1 Polistes dorsalis
GCATTCGATTCGTGTGCCCGCGGATGTATAGATAAAAGTAAAAAAGAAAGAGTATGTAATTAAATACAATGTCGCAAGCCCGTGTATCGTTTGTACGTACATAAGAAAAATAAGTAGTAGGAAAGAGGGGGGTGGTTATTTATGATAGAAGGGGAAAGACGATGACGACGAAAAAGAACGTGTGGAGAAAGAGAGATAGAGATAGTAATGGAGGGGGTGTAAGATGGAAAAGGTACAAGCAGAATTAATTTTCTCAGGAAGAAAGGAAGGAAGGAAGTTGTGTGTAAATTTCAATCTAATTGTAAAAGTAAAACCGCGCGAAATACCACAAACAATGTGACAACTTTTTGTAATGATTGCCTTCATAAGCGATACTTATGCATTCATTGTTTTAAGAAAATTCATCGCTATATGAAAATATAAGTCATGTATAGGACATACTTTATATTTCGTATGTTCACTTTTGTACATAGCTTTTATTTCAATTATTCAAAATAAAATAAAATCAATTTATTATACGCATTCATTCTTTTTTTTATTTAAGGGGGAAGAAAAGTGTAAGACGGCGTTTTTACTGTGATTATCGTGAATTTTTTTTACACATATGGAATTTTTATTGATATCGTAAGATCATTTCAAACATATATTTGAGAATATATTCTGAAATTTTCAAAGATTTTCCTTGAAAAGTAACGAAGATATCAGCTGCCGCGCATTGAATGTCGCCATTCGACATAGCAGTTTGTGTACATCTTTGAGGGCCTCAATTTTTATTTGAAATCAATCGCACAGAGAACTTACTTTTTGAAGTGAAACTTCTTTGCGCGCATGAGGGTACAATTTTTACGGATGAAACGCAATAATATTAATATTAGTGACAAGAAAATGCGAGACGTTCTTGTCCGAGAAGAGTGAGAGAGCGATTGAGACCGATTGAGAGAGAGTGAGAAAAGGCGAACATCTCATCACGCACAGTGCCATGGAGCATGAGATGGGAAAGAGCGAGTGAGAAAGAGCGTGAGAGAAAGGGAGATCGAGAAAAAATACCCTCTATTGGTTAATGTATTCGTTTCTGTAGTTAAATATTAGAATTTTAGATGGCAATTCAGTCGCATAACGTCTTGTACTACAGCAAACGCAAATCTTTTTTATTTATTTACATTATCATTAGTATGTATACAATATGTAAACGATGAGTTAAATTTATAAATAAACATTTTGTGATAAATTTGTAAATCGTCCTATACTAAGCAGTTGCTCAGAGTAAGTAATATATTTGTTATCTTTTTGTTAATTTACAATTTTTTATGTAATTAAATTTCTTCAATTAACTTTCTAGAAAAAAAATTTAGTTTACAGTTAAATAATAATCTAAACATTCTAACTACAAAATCAGGAACGACAATAGATGCTATTTTTACAAGATATTTAGATAATGTTGAAACACGAACTTATATTTTGCATATTTTAGTTATCATAATGCTTTGGTCACAACAATACCTATAGAAATCGCATCAAATAATGTAAATATCGAAGAAATAAATTAAAAATATTAAATTTATAAGTTGTATTAATTTTCGCGACACACTTTTATTATTTTAATTACAATTAAATTCATTAAGTTCCTTACATATCTTCCTTTTCCCTTCCCTCTAAGCCTCGGAAACCTAAAGCTTTAGATTAGTATAAATATAAACGAGATTTAAAAATTAGTTTGCCAAAGAAATTTCACTTCTGACATGTGTACTTCGTACGCACACACTTTTTTTATATGTGTCTCTTATATATGAACTTCATTTTCCGTAAAAAAAAACTGAAAATAAGTATTTTTAGAGGAGTATGAACATAAAGCATGACTTTTGCAATTTTTCGTACTTTTTTTTTAGAATAAAAAAATACTTTGAACAAAGATATTGTTAAGATTTTAGTTCAAACAGAGCGCGTTTATATGAAAAAGTTATATACCAAATTTCAAAATGATCAAATCAAAACTTTTTAGCTAGAATGTACACAAATTAGAAAAAGTTGTTTCGAGAGAAACGCGTTTAAAAAAAAACTCGACCGCTCCGTATTATTACATACAACGTGCTCTGACATTTGAATGAAAGACGCTCACTTAATCGCTTATAACTTTTGAACGAATTGGAATTTTTACTTGAAAGTTTATTTTTGAGTAGTTTTACAAGCGATTTATAAAACAACACAGGTCTATTTACTTATATACGAACGTAAGAAGTTATACTTCTTTGGCGTATAACAAAATGTGACGTCCCGTTACGAACATAATTTCTTAACATTATTTTTTTGCCTTTCTAAAATTCAATCTCTCTTAGTACTTTTCCACTACGTAGCATACCGGGAAGACTCCTCCCTACTTCTGGCATCTATTCGACCTATTTGTCCTCTACGGCGGTACACGAGCCTTCCAAAAGTGAAATCCTTGCGTAAGCCTAGACGTACATCCGCTATGCGTTAGAATAAGAAGGACGGATGAGCGTCCGTAGAGGAACGTTAAATCTATCAGCAGAAACTAAATATCTGCGACGGAATAAAGTTAGAAACCGTAGGTGCCAGAGCGATCAAAAATATATATTAAATCATATTAATTACTGCCACTGCATGATATGGCAAATGCAGCCTCCGCACATACGATTTCTTGAAATGCTCATGGAACTGATTATGACAGCACAATGCGCTCGTGGGAATAGGTGCAAGTAAACTTCCGTCAGGGATAATGTTAGTACATATAAGAAGCTCTTTTTCAGCCCTGCGTAGTTTTTTCTCTTAATAGTTACAGTCACAATTATCAGTTAACAGTTTTAGGTTTATTCATAATCTTAAGTGTTCATCATTTGCTTTTTTTTGCTTGTCATTATAATTAATGAATCGTCTTTTTACGTAAACGTTATAAAGATATTACTGTTCCAATTTGGAAATCCCTTTATAAAAATGTGTTCATCATTGTGCTAAAGTTATTATTTCACGAGAATGAGCTAACTCCAGAAGTTGCCAAACAATACTCGCTATCGCATAAACAAATGGAAAGGGAGAAATATCGGTTTCTTCTCTCACTCGCACTTGCATTCAAGGCTGAGAGGCCCAAAGATTGGTGAAGATCCTTCGTTCGTGCAATAGTACACACGACGCTAGCACGCAACTAGCCCTCTCGCGTGTAAAAACCGTTGGAGAGGCGGGACTTGCTTCCCCACTCTTACAATTACTTTTACCATCTTTCTCTCGCTTATTTTTGCACATACGAAGATAAACCGTAGAACATTTTTTATTCTCTACAACTTTTGTTTGAAGCTTTTTTCGATTTAATGCCTAGATTCAAAGATAAAGCCATTTTTTACCATTTTTAACCCTTTTCCTTAAAAACGCGCTATCCGATTGCAAAAAAATTAGCACCATTCGATTTAGCGTCGTCGAATTACCCTTAGATCAAATTTTCTAATTCTAGCCTAAAATTAACGAAATTTAGCCCTTTTTGACTGGCCTAGACGCAATCAGGCCCGGTTTTGGAGTTAGTGGCGAAATACTCTAGCAAAAATCGCATTACAAAAACATTGCGCAATAACCGATACGTAGTGGAAAGAGAAGGGAATCATAAAGGCCCTCCGCAAACGACCACGGTGGTCGATTTCATGAAGCCATGGATAGAACCGAATTCCGACGAAGGCGACGAAGAAAGTGATAGTGTTAAAGACATATCCAAGAGAAGCATCTGAGGATTGTTGTTAAGACTTGTTGTTAAGACGCGAAGTGTACTAGAATTTTATGCACAGTTCTTAAATAATATTCTTTCCAAAGTTACGAGAGGTGGTCCTAGTGTTATCTTTAAACAAATGTTACTTCTTCTGTTATTTTTAGTTTGCTCAATTCATCATGCAGTATATCGATACACTTATTGCTAAAACAGCAATAACAATTATATTATACTATATAATTAAATATTTAATAAATAAGTTTTTTGAATTTAATATGGTCAAAGGATTCTCGGGACCAAAAGCTTTTCCTCTCATTGGAAACATATATTTGCTTCTTGGGGACATGGAAGGTATGATTGTATTTTATATTTGTCGTATCTATACTTATGTTAACGCTGTTAAAGATATTTTGTTTAGATGTTACCAATAAAATGTTAAAACTATCTACCAAATATGCATCACCATGGCGATTCTGGATAGGTCCAAAATTATTTATAATATTTGATGATCCTAAATATATTGAGGTAAAATTCATCAGATTTACCGTAACGCCGTTTAATGAGTAAACGCCAGTTTAATTTATGTTATTCTTTGTTTTTTATTTCTGTTTAATTTTTTGCTTTCTTTTTAGATTATAACAAAAAGGTCTAACAGTTATGAGAAAAATATGAATTATGAATTTTTCAAACCTGTTCTGGGTAATGGGTTGTTTACTATTAAAGGTAATCAACACGTTCATATGTTATAATATATATATAATAATCCAAAAGAATATTTTTAAATGTTTTACAGAGAATTTCTGGTAAAAGTACTACTTTTCTTTATATGAACATATAATGTTTACAGTCTCACAAAAATATTTACGTATAAAATGAATTTTTTTTTTCCCAATTTTTAACTAATGAATATATAAAAGAGAAACAACGTAGGAAATTTAAGTAAGAAATATTCTTTTATTTAAGCATCAAATTGGGAAATTCATCGGAAAATCTTAAGTCCAGTATTCAAAGAAAAATTTCATTTAACCTATATAGACTCGATATTAAAAAATTCAAACAGACTAGCAACAATTTTAGAAACTACTAACGGAGAAAATGTAGATATCATGCATTATGTACATCTATGTACTTTAGATATAATATATGGTAAGCTTTTGAAATTCTTAAATGTTTCAATTATTTGAATAAATATAAGTTAATTAAAATATGCTTTTTTTGTACTGACAGATAGCTTTTTTGGCCGTGATCTTGATTTGCAGAACAATCCCGAATGCAAACTTGATGAATATATGTTAGAGTAATAAAATAAATAAAATATTTTAATATTTATAATATAATGCAATTTTATTTCATATTTGTTTTCTCTTATTAAAATTTATACTTATTCAGAATCATGGACATAGGCATACAAAGGATCGTGAAGTTCTGGTTACATAATAATATTATTTTTAACTATTCATCTACGGGAAAGAGATTACAGAAACTTTTATCTCACTTTAATAAAATCACGAAAGAGGTATAAATAAAAAGATTATTCCTATTTTAAATTATTTAATCTTATGTGAAAATTCTATTGCTAAAAAAAAATCACATATTACTAATGTATATAACTTTCATTCGTCAAGATTATGCAGGAAAAAAAAGAGTCAATGCAAAAAAATAAAATTACTCCAGAATTGGAAGCGCCAGATGCAAGTAAGTATAACAGTTTAAAAACAAATTCTATTGTTTATCCATTTATGAATAGAAAACTTTTATAACAATGTTAAATAATAAATTATATATTTTTTTGAATAAAGGACGAAATACAAGTACATTTCTTGATTTGCTATTGAAATCATTTTATGAGACAGGAGTATATTCGGAACAAGACATTTATGATGAAATTAATACTTTGGTTTTTGCAGTAAGTTTTTTTAATTTTAGATTAAATACAATTTTTTGAATAAAGTAAACGTAAAATATAATTAATATTACTTTTCAGGGAAGCGAAACAACAACTGGAACACTTGCTTTTCTATTTTTAATGCTTGCGACATTTCCGGAAGTTCAAGTATTCACAAATGGCATTTGAATAGTATTTAAAAAATCAAATATATTTTTATACTAACATTTTATTATATTTTTCTCATTTCTGATTTCAGCAACGAGTATACGATGAGTTGTACCAAATGTACGGCTCAAGAGATTCCCAAAATGTTCCTATTACACTTCAAGATATTAAAAAAATGAAGTATTTGGAGCGTGTTATCAAGGAGACATTACGTCTCTTCCCTGCTGGTCCTATCATTGGTCGAGTTTTACAAAAAGATGTGAAAGGTATTCCTACATATACCACATGACTACATGTATATATTTTTTACCATTCGCATTATTATTTTATGTACTTATTATATGTGTTTATTTAATTTATTTAGTGGACGAGAATGTGGTAATACCGAAAGATTGTGATCTTATGCTTATTATATTTACACTTCATAGAAACGATAAATATTGGAAGGACCCTTTAACATTTAATCCCGATCGGTTTTTACCAGGCAATTACGATCCCAAATGTTTTTTACCATTCAGTTCTGGAAGAAGAGACTGCATAGGTAATACCACATTTTTATATATTCTTGAATTCATATTCGAAACAGTTATTTGGCAAAATACAAATGTATTTAATATCACTTTAATAGGTCAAACATTTGCAATGATCGATATGAAGGGAATAGTTGCTACAATATTAAGAAAATTTGTTGTTCAAATAGATAATCCAGTAACAGTTAAAGATATTGACCTAAAATACAACGTTACTTTGAAACCAGCAAAACCTATATTATTGAGATTTTACAAAAGATAATATCTGACATTTTTGTCAATACTCTGTTCCAAAGTGCGACAGGAATATTTGTCGGCAGACACCTCTCGACGTAACACGGTTTAACTACGTAAAATAAGATATAAAAAAATTATGAACTTACGTCTACGTTGTCATAGGTATTGCCTTGTTCGTAGCACCAACATAACGGCAATCTTGATAGCTGTCGACTAGGAGAGGCTAACGAAGTGGAAACTAAAGAATAAGAGCAAGCGATTCGTCGAGTAGGCAAAAATTACGATGGCAACGTCGAACATTGTTGCCAAAAATGGAAACCTCCTTGACATGGAGGAAAAGATCAACACTCTTCCGCCAGCTGTCTGATAGCTCGGTTCAATAAAATCTTATTTTGCTTTTATTTTATTTAATGTATATTAGTAATATCTTTTTATTTTATTGCTTCACCTGTTAATTGTATATTTCTTTTTTCGTTAGAAGCGATATCGTTATGTATTTTAATATCAGAGTATCTATTACTCTACTGTATATTCGACTTTTGTTCATAATTTTCTTTACTTTACTTCTTAATTTTACTTTTGTATTATATTGTATTGTATAGATTTTATTGGGTCTATTAAGTCCTTATTATTATAATTAATTGTATTTATTTTAACTTACTATTCTTTAATATATCATTTCTTATTGAAGTTATATTTCTTTTGGCGCGTTTGGGAAAAAATGTTTAGATTGAATTTTTACAACGCGTGCGCATCCCGACCACAACAAACTTTCGAAAGCTATCAATGTCTTCCAGTTTTTACGATGCGCGGGCGAAGAGATTTCAAATTTACAGCATGAAATAATTCGATTTATCTCTCTTACATTTAGTGTGGACTGATATCTATATTCTGATATTTTTTCAATACTAAATAACGAGCGTGTAAATACAAGGATTTTCTTTAGGATTTCGTGTGGCACTCAACGTGTTAACGATTTATGTACGATCCATGAAGATTATAGAATTTTAGCGTATATTCGAAGTACGCGTCTCAATTATTTTGTGAATATCGTAGAAAGAATATTCTTTCTTTGTGAGAATATTGAGAATATCGAAATGTTATCGCGCCTCCCCACTCTTCAAACCGTTTGTAAACACGCCCTGCTGGGTCCAGTAACAAAGATACTCGTCCTCTTTTTCCCCTGGTTTATTATAATTATTTCATATGGTGGTGATTGATATTAAAGAAACTGTGAATATCTTCAAAAATATCTAGAAGATTTTAAATCGACGCGGAAATCATCGACCCTCGGCTCGAGTAATTGAATGAGACAGCTGAACAAAATAACTATGTAATAAAATAATTTATAGAGAACCAAGTGAAAGTACAAACTTCTACATCAGATACGATCAGAAAGGTAATAAATGCACTAAAAACTTGAAACCCGGGATACCACAAGTATCAAGAAAAAAACGAGAAGAGCTATAAAATCGTAATTTAAGGACTTCATTCCAAGTCAAATACAGTTAAAATAATAAATGAATTACACAAACTTGATCACAAGGTAAGATCAATAAATAATATAACAAAATTCGATACCAAACAGCCGCTAACTTTATTTTTTACCGAAAAGGCTCCTCAGAATAATAACATAAACATATACGACATTAATACTCTGCTTAATACAATAATTAAAGTCGAACCACCTAGAACTAAAAGAGAAATACGTCAATGCAGACGATGCCAAGCTTATGGAAACACAAAAAATTATTGCAACAGAAATCCTGCTTGTGTCAAATGTGCAAAAAAAACATTTAACAACACTCTGTCCTCAAGAGAGCAAAATCGAAAACGTCATATGTGTAAACTGCAACGGTAATCACCTAGCAAATTATAAAGGATGTCAGACGAGAAAACTACTACAACAAAAATTGTTTTCAACGCTAAGAAAAAAAGTATTGGTAAAACCTATTCTAGACGATACTTACAAGGAAATTCCTTACTATAAACAAAACGAAAATGCACAACAGAGATAAAGTACCAATATATGAACAAACTGAATCAAGAAGAAGCTACGCTAAAGTGACAAAACGAGCACACAAAAATAAAAAAGACTTTAACACTAATGAGACATCGGACATTAAAGAACTATTAAAGCAATCAATTAAAACTACCGAAATCAAAACCACAACGATAATAGAGTAAAATTCTCTCTTCACACAACAAACGCAACAAATTACCACAATGCTATACGCCCGAACGTTCTTAGAAGTTTCATTTACATTATTCAGCCCCTGGCGATAGGCAATACTTTCGTACTTTTGTGTAATAAGTGGCAATCTACTAATAGAAGCTTTTAAAAGAAATTACCGTGCGCATTCGATACATTTTTTCAAAATTTATGAACGTTTATGAATATCTATGATTCCTCTATTTGTAAAACAATAGTCTTGTTGTAGCTCTCTTTAGGGAGGAGATACAGTCAGAGCAGTTAAATTTTTTATAATTGTTTTTTTATAATAATTAAGTTTGCTTTATAAAACTGATTACACAGAGTTTTTATATTATGATTTAACTTAACTTCTACAATATTTCAAAAATAAACATTAATTATTTATATAAAAATATCGCCATCTTTGTTAGACTCCGTTTCGCAAGGAGTGCTTTGGGGTGACCATCAAACCATCTTACTTGATTATCAAAAAAAAAAAAAAGAAAATATAAATTATTAGTTTTATAATAAATCTAGTTCTTTATCAAAGGTCTTTTTTTTTTTTGAAAATTAATAAAATGAAGGTTTTTGTTATTGTTTTCGATTTTCGGCAGAAAAATTGAGTCTATTGTAAAAATAAATTGAAGTTTTTCACCTAAATGAAAATCCTTCGATGAAGAATCAGTTTTTAGTGCTATTAATAAAGAGTCAAAATTTCATTAAAATCCATCGAGTGGTTATTGAATTATAGTGGTCACCAACTTGACAAACATAGTTTGGAGAAAAAGGCATTTAAAGATTTTTGATTTGGATACGGTATTATATTTTCGTAACATTTTGCGCTATATGGATGAAGCTAAACTTTTTTTATCTATTTTGATCCGCTGAATTCAAATATCACCATTTTTTGTCGAAAAGTGAAGCATTCAATTCTTTATAGCCGATTGTTTAAACAAGTTTTCAAAAAGTTATAGTTTATCGAGATGAATTATTTTCTTTTCATATTTTGGGCAAGTGCACAACGAAAGTATTCTATAAAAAATCTTGCTAAAGCTTATAGTTTTTGAATCATAAATTTTTGAAAATTTCTAAAAAAGTTTTCCTATCTTACACTTAATTTATGTACTTATAGAAATACTAATTAAATAAATTCTTACATTATTATATACAAGAAATGTTATCGTTAATACAATCATCACGTGATATTAAAATTTTAAATCTCGAACCACGTGTGCTTACAGTCTGAAATTTCACATCCACATTACACTATTTTCCCATTATAAGATTCGAAATGGTCGTAATACAGAAACAAAGTTTATTATTTTATATTCAACACAACTATCTTCAGGTACATCATCTTCTATGTCACATTTTAATTTTTTAGCTGATGAACTTGTAACACTTTCCTCACTTTCCACTGTTTTCGAATTGAAAACACTTGCCTTTTAACAGTACGCGATTTAAAATAATCGAATAAGTTTTTGAACACAAATATAGTGATACATAACAAGATTATACAGTCAATTAATTAGTTTCTTTATTTTCAGCTTCTGATGTTCTTTTTTGTTGTTTCCACAAGACTATTCATAAAATATAATAGGCGTATCGAAACCGGTTGCTTGCTCCTTCTGTCCACTACCTATCAATTATAGAATGTCTCGGAAATTATTCATCGGATTACCTTCAAATTTTCAGAGAATATTTTTTAAACGTACTTCAAGAAAATGTAAAAAAAAAACAAATCTATATTTAGAAACTCTCGACTGAATCTGACCACTTAAAAAAAACTAAGCACTACGCTGATCTTTATAGTAACGGAATATAAAATAATTATATTTATATAAAATATAATTATATTATATATAATATATATTTAATATATTAAATAATAACTTTATTTTTAAGGTAAATAATAACTTTAAATAAGTTATTTACATTAATTAAATAATTTACAATTCTAATAAGTTAAATAATAACTTTATTTTAACACAATAATAACTTTATTTATTATAATAATAATTGAATTCGTATCTTTTTCTATATTACCTTCTTCTACCCTTACAATGTTGAAGTATGGAAGATTAAGTTCTTATAATCAGACAGTTGAAAAAACGCGTGCACAGTACGGAAAATGAAGATTATTTGATGACCATACGAACATACACCTATCGTGGTTTATTTCATTTCCTCCTCTCTCTCCCTTCCATTAGCTCTAAAAATAGCAAATTAAAGCACATTTCATAGATTAATCAAAACCTTCTGCGAATTCTATAGATTTACCGGAATATATACATTGACCGTAACATACAAAAAATGATATCGAAATAATGGATTGGTTCGCGTACTTCGTTTAGGGGCAAAAACGTTGAAAGAAAATTATATATTTCGCTGCTGATAATAAGTTATTATAAAAAATCGTTTCCACATTTTTTCGGCGTTCCTAAAAAATTTCTTCGCTTGGTGCCGGCTGCGTTACTTCGGATTACTTCTCTTACGATTAGCCGTTCTCGGAAATAGTAGCTCCGTATGGCAGTCGAAATTTCGACGTTTTCTCATAAATTTTTTTAAATTTGAAAATAAAATGCGATCGTTTCGAAATTTTTACATGTTTTTATAGGTGCCTTGAAATGTACAAAATAAATTTTTTTTAATTAATTTTATATTAATTTGTCAATAATTTTTTCCGTCTAAGTTGAGCCCCCGAAAAATAGTTGAGTTGTTTCGGAGAAGCACACAATCTTCCGTAGTCATTTGAAATAAAAAATTAAAGAGATTATTTTTCTAAAGGCTCTATTCTAATGAAATATTTAATAATATGCATATTAAAAAAGAAATAAAAATAGCGGACTTTTAAAAAAAAGGTTTTCAAAATTGAATTTTTCTTTTGATAAATTTTGTAAAAAAGTTAATTTATCATAAAAAATGTAATGTTTTAAAAGTTATGTATTTAGCTATGTGTGTTTAAAATAAAAGGTTCAATTTTAAGCCTAATCGGTGAGTAGTTTTAAATCAGTGCTTTCCCGAAATTCCGTAAACGTGATTTCGAGAAAAACGCGTTCAAAGTTTTTTATACTTTCATACAAACTACAGCGCGCCTGTTTCTTTTGGCTATAATTTTGAAAATATTCTAAATTTTGATCAGAAACCTTTAGAAAATATTTTCAAGATGTTTTTCTTGCAAAAAATCTAAAAAAATTAATCAATTTTTTAAACTCGTTACACCGACCTACTACCTAGAGTTATCGAAAAATACATAATTTATGAACGTTCATGAATATCTATGATTGCTCTATTTGTAAAACATACAGTTTTGTTGCAGCCCGCTTAAGGGACATCACTAGTGCAAAGTTTTGAAAAGTCGATTTTGTTGTTGTTGCATATTTCGATAGTTTATACCTTTAAAAATAACATACAAAAATTTCAAATGTCTACATACTCTTACCGTACAATATCAGTAACTTAAACTTTAAACGCGTTTTTCTCGAAATGACATTTTTCAAATTTAATGCAGTTATAATTTGAAGACAAATCATTCGATCGATTTGATTCTTTTTGCAGCTTCTTTTATATATGTTTCTCCATACCAAGAACCTCCAGTTTTTCGATCGAATATAAAATGTAATTTTGAACAGGCCAAAAATCATCAAATTTTCGTCAGTAGTTTCGGTACTGTTTTTGAACCCTTGGACGATTGCAAATAACTTGCTGAATTTTCAATTTTTTGATCCAAAAATTTTATTATGTACTTATTATAAATTCACAAATATTTCCTTCAAATATTAAAATATTTCATGCAGTAATTTTCTTCAAAAAAATTCCCAAAAATCACCTTTTTCAGGAGGTTACACTAGTAATCCTGCCTCTTTATGATTCTTTTGAATGTCCGAATGCGACTTCGCGGTAAAGCGCTAGAATGGATGCATTCGCGACCTGAATTTCTGGAAACCAACCTAAACGATCTGATGGAGAGATTCGAAAACATGTTTTATCACCGGCCCAGTAAGTTAGTTTTGCGCAAGCAGTTTCAAGATCGTATGTGGAAGAGAGACGAATCTTTCACAGACTATTACCATGATAAAACAATAAGGGTGAATCGTATCGATTGAAGACCGCCACGAACTTGTCGAACATCTAGTCGAAGGGATTCCCGACCCGAATCTTCGGAATCAAGCGAGGATGCAGTGCTTTGATGAGCCCGAATTATTATTGCGTACATTCGAAAAAGTTACTTTGTCGTCTAATAATTATGGTGACAAGACGCGTGGAAAGCTGTTCAGGCAAACGACAGCGACGAGTGTCGACAGAAGAGGAAAGGCCGAAGGGAGGGCGCAAGGAACAAACGTGCCAGCGTGTTACAACTGCGGAAAGAAGGGTCATCTCAGCAGAAACTGCCCAACGAAGGAACGCGGTTTTAGATGCTTCCGATGTGGAGATAACATGGTCATATTGCGACGGGATGCCCGAAACGCGAGATTAAAGAAACTAAGAAATGTTAATGTAGTTGCACGGCTATCTACACAATAATCATGTAAAACGGTAAGAGTGAATGATTTCGACATAACAGCCATTGTCGATACGGGCAGCGATTTGACGTTAATGAAAGCCGAATGTTATATTAAAATAGGTGCGCCGTGTTTGCAGAATAGCGATATGAAATTTAAAGGTATCGGATCCGATAGTGTTAAAACGCTACGTAGATTTAGTACGAATATTTTTGTCGACGGACCTTTTCATCCAATTACAGTATACGCAGTTTCCAATGTGCTTCTGGAATGTAAATTGCTTCTTGGTGTTGATTTTCTAAATACAGTTAGGATTACGAGAGTTAACGGTGTTGTATTATTTGAAAAACTAGAGAAGGAACGTTGACGATTATATTCCAGAAATATATCGCATCGAATGCGACCAAGATTGTAACGACGTAGTGCTTAATCATATCGAAGATCCGGTAATTCGACGAAATGTTCGCGGAATGATAAATGATTATATTCCTAAAAAAACGCGCAAAGTAGACATAAAAATGACGATTGTATTAAAAGAATATAAGCCGATTTATCAGAGAGCCCAACGATTAGCTCCAGCCAAGAAGGATGTAACGAACGCACAATTGAATGAGTGGCTTCGCGATAACATTATACAACCATCGTGTTCCGAATACACGAGTCCTATCGTAATGATAAAGAAGAAAGACGGTTCCATGCGAATATGCGTAGATTATAGAAAAATAAACACGGTGATTGTAAAAGATACGATAATCGATTGTAAAAAACGATATCCCCTGCCGTTGATAGAAGATCAATTAGACGCGTTACAGGGAGCACGAGTGTATAGTACCCTTGATCTATGTTCGGTGAAATTAGGGCATTTGACCGATTTGTATTGAGCGCCGAATAGGTTAGATAGCGACGGCGTTGAGATATTTGATTGGTTAGAATTACACCCTAAATAGGCGTTCCAATTTACTCCCAGCGTTTTAATAGTGTTCGAAACATCTAAACTTACGAGCTTGTTATTGGTTGTGTTATTAAGACCTCTCAAAATTTCCGCGTTATTAGAATCCCATTGTCTCGATTGCATTCCTGCTTTATTTGTTAGGTTAATAAGCTCGTCGCGGATTTGCTTCGCTTCGGATACAGTATGAGCTCTCGTCAAAGATCGTCTACATAGAAATCTTCCTTTAAGATGACGGAAGAACTTGGATATTGTTCGAACTCTTCGTTGGCAAGCTTATGCAGGGTGCGAGTTGCTAGAAAAGATGCAGATGCCGTTCCGTTTGTTACCGTGTTTAGTCTGTAGGATTTCATCGGCTCATTTTCATGTTGACGCCAAGAATACACGACATTTGTGTGGAATCCTGTCGCGATCTAATAATGATACCACCGCGGTTAACCCTTTGAATGCTAAAGACGTATTTATACGCCTCGCAAGTCCATCAATTTATACGAAAGGCGTATATTTAAGCCCTAACAAATCCATCAATATATACGCCCTCTGTATTTTTTAGCCATAACACTTTTATTACTCTTTTACCAGTTGATTAAGCATGGAATTTGTTGTCTTGTGTAACATAGCAACTAAATATCGGTAATTTTTTCAATATCGTTTAATCAATTGCCTTCATATTACACTGGTCTTCTACGTTACGCTCTCGTATAATCTTTTCGTGCATTGATTCCTGTAAACCTGTTTCTTTACAGCATACGTAAGTATTTATTTATTTATTTCATTTTGTGATTAGTTTTTGAATTTATCCATTCGTTATTTTTTTAAATAATACAGTACACCCTAAAAATGTTTGGCCAGAAGAAAAGAAAACCTATGTACCTAAGTAGTAGTGAAGAGGAAAAAATAGAGCTTCTTGACGACATATTTTCCTCGTCTGAAGAAGAGAATTTAATTGTTCAAAAATCAAGACGCGTTTTGCGCTCATTAAGTTCAAGCTCCGAATCAGAAACTGGAGAGCAAGATATTTCACAATTGCAAGAAAATAATGGCAATGAATTTACATCGCCAGATCCATTTGTAAACATCTGTTGGTAACAAGAAAATTTGAAAATTTGAAAATTTAATTGCAAAAGTACACAACTTTGATGATAAAGATTTTGGATGCAAAGCAGCCCTAAACAAAATATCAAAACCATTAGATTATTTTCAATTATTTTTCCCAGAATCATTAGTAATTGTATTGTAAATGAAACTAATAAATACCATAATTATTTAAAAAAAAAGCGTACATAGAAGGCTAATTCGCCAATAAATTCATAGTACGATACTAATGTAGATGAAATATACTGTTTTTTAGGTACCGTATTACTAATGTCAGGCGTAAAAAAACTTTCTTACCCGGAATATTGGTCGAAAGACAAATTTATGAAAACTGACATTTTTCATGATATTATGTCTCGAGATAAATTTTTAAACTTAATACAGTGCTTACATTTTAGCAATCCCGAGCTACTAAACTGTAGAGATAAATTGTTCAAAATTCTTGAACTAAATGATAGATTTCGATTGATTTTAAAACAAAATTTCTACACGTTTCAAAATATTTGTATAGACGAAAGTTTATTATTGTTCAAAGGTCGCTTATCCTTCAAACGATTTATACCATATAAACGCAATCGATTTGGCATAAAGTCTTTCATTGCTTGTGACTATAAAACGGGATGTATTTTTGACATGATGGTATATTCAGGTTCGGAAACACACACACACAGAAATTTCTGTGTTCCAAGAAAATTTGGGTAAATCCGGTAATATAGTCATGACTCTCATGAAAGTTTATCTCGGGGAAGGTCACAGTTTATATGTGGATAACTGGTACACGAGTCCACTTTTATTTAACACATTACACTTGAAACAGACAAATAGTTGTGGTACCGTAAGAAAAATGTACCAATTATTTCAAACAAACTGCAGAAAGGAGACATATCATTTCGATCAACTGAAACTTTATTATGTATGAAATGGCAGGATAAAAGAGAAGTTTGGATGTTGACAAGTTTACATCACGCTGATATCGCAGCAACAAGAAAGCTTCATTACCTTAAACACCAATAAAAAAAACCAACATCTATACAGGATTACAATCGTAATATGGGTGCTGTAGATAAGACCGATATGGTAATTAGTACTATTGAGTGTATTAGGAAAAGTTATAAATGGTACAAACAATTTTTTTTTCATTTATTAGATATAGGTATTTGGAACGCATATGTTTTATATAAATACGTATCAGGTGAAGAGTTAAAATTCGCGACATTTCATTTACTAGTGTTAAAACAAATATTTGGAAAATATTTTCGAATTTCATATAGATACCAAAGGAAAAGAAATACCGACGATCCCTTACGTCTTATTGAAAGGCATTTTCCAAGTACTTATGTCAATCCGTCTGCGAAAAAAAAGAATCAAACGGGAAAATGTGTGGTATGCACTAAACATAAAATCCGACGAAAAAGCAGATATGAATGTAAAAAATGCGATGTAGGTTTATGCGTTGATTCATGCTTTCAAATATACCATACACAAATTGATTATTAACTTTTTCTATTAAAATTTTATCTTTATTCGTTCATTATGGTTTTATTATTTATATTATTATTATAACAAAATTATCAAAATATCCTGTTAAAGTTGTCATATCCTGTGTTACATTATAAATTTTGGATCTTTTCTTTTATATCTATTTATCGATTATTATTGAAGGAATGTACAAAAGTTAAGTAAATTAAAATAGCTTAAAAAGTTACTTAATATAAATAAAAGAAATTGATATTTTTAATTATTTTGCCATTATTATTTTTTAAACCATAAGAATAGCATCAAATTTCCGGGTACTGTTTTGGTCACTGTCAGTGTGCATCAGTCAGTGGACAACTAGTCGCAGCGACCGAAAAGCGAAAAACGCACCGTCCATATTGATGGATTCGTCCGAGAGCGCGCCGCAGTCAAAAATAACTATTAACCAATAGTTATGTCGGTAAGGGTACGCGATCGAGTTTTAAGTGTGCGCATCGTACCGTCGCGCTTTCTTCGTCTAGGTGTAGTAACGTGTTATGTTTACCCTTATATTTTTGGCAAGTTCTTGCACGGCACGTATCTACCTTATGATTGCTGCGTAAACAATTAGTGCACAAAACCGCATGCTCAATAATCTTTCTTTGTTTCTCGGGTTTAATTTTTAATAATTGCTCACATTCGGACGTATAATGATTATTTTTGCATAATGAACACCGCTGACGTATTTGCGACGAGTATACTTGCATTTCATTTTGACGCAGTCTACTTTGTGAATACCTTTGCGGAATCGTGTAGCGCGCGTTGTTTTGTATTACGTTTCGAGAATTGCCACACCGCACGAATGGCTTGGATAAATTGCTCATTTTAAATCTTTCCGTGCTTTTTGATTCCTGTATCTCCTTTATATGCTTATTGATTACCATGAGTGGATTATTATAATACTCTTCTAGAAGGTTCTATGCTATTTGGTAGTTACTTTCCATATTTTCTAACGCGCGGATTTTATCTTCTGCTCTTCCCGTTAAGCAAGCCTTCAAATACGAGAATTTTTGTATATCTGGTAGGTCGGACTTTTTGCCAATGAACGATTGAAATTGATCCGCGAAGTTTGACCAGTCTTCGAACCGCCCGTTAAATTGTGGCAAACGCACCGCTGGTAATTTTAAATTATTATCGTTTGTTTGGAGATTTTTCGCGTCTAAAGAGGCATTCACGGCGGATAATGATTCAGGCGAATCGGTGGCTCGAGTTGTTAATGAATTGAATTTCGTTAATATTTCTGCTACTTTATTTTCACGCTGTAAACGGCCTCGCGATAATCATCACTTTCTTGGATATGAACTTCAACTATATCGTCGGAAGCTTTATTTAATAGATCGTCTTGAATGTCTTCAAATATCACCATATCCGAATTGATATCGACTAATCTTAACTTGCCATTTGCTATATCCTTCCGATTAGGATTGTCTATGCCATTAAAGAGCTTTTTAAAAATCGTTAATTTGCTTTTTAATGCGACTGTTAGAAAAATTGCCCTGTCGTTGGTTCGCTGGAAACAAAGGGACTCCCTACAACGGTCTTAAATAATTACACAAATTAAGTGCGTGGAAATACGCAATTGTCGTCTTTATTGAGTCAATTATCAACCAGTAGAACAGGTGGCATTCCGGAAGGGGCTTAGTACTTGCGACCATCTCCTTACAGTGAAAATTCTAATAGAGAAATCAGTCGAATACAATTTTCCTCTGTAGATAGCCTTCATTGATTATGAGAAGGCATTCGACTCTATTGAACACTTGGCACTAACAGAAGAACTGAACCATGCACGAATTTACTCTCGATATACTAAATTGATTAGAAGCATATACCAACATGCTAGAATAACCATTAAAATGCAAGAATGTACTAACAGTTTCACGATCGAGAGAGGTATTAGACAAGGAGGTACAATCTCGCCTAAACTATTTACTTTGGCACTTGAAGGCGTTTTTAAAAGGATGGACTGGTCGGATAAAGGAATAAATATCAATGGCGAAAGACTAAATCATCTAAAATTTGCAGACGACGTTGTTCTGTTCGCGGAAAGTGAGGAAGACCTAAAAAATATGATAGCAGAATTAGAGCAATCATCAAAGGAAATATGACTTAAAATCAACCTAAGTAAAACAAAGACAATGTGTCGACAAGATCCATAAATAACTGTAAATGGAACACGGATAGACAACGTCAGAGAATATATATATCTTGGACAAAATGTAACACTGGGAAAGCAAAATAAAGATACGGAAATAGAGAGAAGACAACGACTGGGATGGGTAGCATTCGGAAAACAAGCTTTCATTTTGAAAAAGAAAAAGATAGCCCAGCACTTGCGATCCAAAGTATTTGACTACTGTATTCTCCCTGTCATAACCTATGAAGCTCAAACCTAGACTCTCACAAAACAAATAATAACAAAACTGGAAGTGACACAAAGGGCTATGGAAAGGACAATGATCGGAATCTCGTTAAGACAAAGGAGAAGAAACGAATGGATCAGGCAGAGAACTAAAGTAACATGTGACATAACAACAAGAATAACATAGTTAAAATGGGACTAGGCCGGACACATAGTTCGCATCAAGGACAATAGATGGAACTCTAAGATGCTCAAGTGGAAACCATGGGAGGGAAAAAGAAATAGAGGTCGACCAATAATTCGATGGTACGACGATATCAAGAGATCAGCAAGACTACCATGGATAAGAATCGCACAAGATAGGAATAGATGGAAAACGTTAAGGGAAGCCTATGCTCAATACTGGGCGCAAATAGGCTAAAAGAAGAAAGAAGATTGAGTCAAAAAGATAGATGAGAACAGTCCACTGAATTGCACAATTTGAGTGTTTCCGCACAACGATGTTATTGATGCACTGCGAGGTGAGATGTTGAGATCGCTTAACGGTCAGCGACCGATCACACGTGGTCGGCACACCACGAGAAGAGATGAGTGTAAAAGTTGATACACTAAATGCCCCTTAAGCTGATTGACGCACCTGTTGCTTCAATCGCAAGATGAGAAGACCGTAAGATTTATCTGAGAGTTACAATGACCCTTGAGTTCATACACTAGAAAAAAAACTATAATAATTAAGATAAAACCAAAGCACGTGTTATTGAAACCACGAGTAGGTAGACAATAATCGTTAGTGGCCGTTATTCCCATTGGATCTGATGAGAAGAATAATGAATGAATCATAAAACTGAATGAATATCTAAAAAGAAAATACATACAACTCTACAAATCCTACAGGGTATGTTACTTCTTAAAACATTCTGACAGATGTAAAGCCACTTTACTTTTCGCGCATTCCCACTTCGTTGCGCTTCGAATTGTATGTTTATAGAAAATTTTGCACATCCTTGTTGGATGCTTTTTTCGAAGTGATGGATCTATATTTTGGGGGAAGTGAGCCAAATATTGAGCTTTGAGTCAAAGGGGTGTTTTAAATAATGATTTCTAACGCATTTTGTAGTCCGGTAATTTAACAATTTGTATATTTCTGCTATATGTACGCGGTAATTAACATAAGTCTCCCGTTTTCGACTTTAAATTGTTTTCTGCATAATATAGGTATTGAACAGAGCCATATCTGATATGTAAAAGAAAAGCTTTTAGTATCCTTTAATGACTTTTCTCATTATTAGGAAACAAGCTAACTTCTGATCAGGATGATCAACTGCACCCATATCCTTATTATATTCTACGATACATTTCGGTTTCATTACTGTCTGTAATTGTTTGTTTGATTGCTCGATCATCTCTATAGTTTTGTGTTTTGTGGAGAGCATATAAACGTCACGCTTGTCTTTCCATCGCAGAGATGTCAAATTATTGCAACATCTCCACACAAATTCTCCTTTCTTATAAATATGCTTTTGCATGTCTTGTGGCATATTTTTTCTGTTATTGCGTACCGTCCCGATAACATTTGTCTTTTGCTGGTGTAATTTTAGAATCAGGTTGGGTGAAGAGTACCAGTTATCCAAGTATAAATTATTAGGAGTAAAAATAAGTTTCCGCAGTTTTGAGAGAAATGGCATTGCACAAGGCTTACGTTAGAATTCGCAGATGATAACCGGCTTGAAAATTAGGTTACTCATACAAGAACAACATAACCCTATCATATTATTAACTTCGTATTAGCATCATATATTTTTTTTTATCCAAAAATGTATAAATTTGAGCCAAATAAGCGTCATTTGCGGGAAATATTAGTTTACTTCTTTAATATAAAGAAATCTGCTGCTGAGGCGCATCGATTGCTCGTAGAAGCATATGGTGAGACTGCTTTGAGTGAGAGAACGTGTCGTGAGTGGTTTCAAAAGTTTAAAAACGGTGATTTCGACGTAGAAGACAAAGATCGCAGTGGAAGGCCAAAAATTTACGAGGATGCAGAATTGATGGAATTATTGGAAGAAGATTCGTCTCAAACGCAAAAAGAACTTGCACTTACTTTAGAAGTCACTCAGCAAGCAGTCTCACATCGTTTAAAATCGTTAGGAATGATTCATAAACAAGGTAATTGGGTTCCATACGAATTAAAGCCGAGAAATGTTGAACGCCGATTACGCATGAGTGAAATGCTGCTAGCTAAGCACAAAAAAAAAGGTTTTTTACATCGGATCGTCACTGGTGATGAAAAGTGGATACATTATGATAATCCAAAAAGAAGAAAATCATGGGGACTACCTGGCCACGCGTCAACATCCACAGCAAAACCGAATATTCATGGAAAAAAACTCATGCTGTGTATTTGGTGGGATCAGTTGGGTGTGGTGTATTACGAGCTGCTTAATCCAAGCGAAACAATCACTGGAAATTTCTACCGAACACAATTGATGAGATTGAGCCGAACTCTGAAGGAAAAACGTCCTCAATACTACTTCAGACACGACAAAATTATTCTTCTACATGATAATGCTCGTCCGCATGTAGCGGTTCCGGTGAAAAACTATTTGAAAACACTTGATTGGGAAGTACTACCCCACCCGCCGTATTCACCAGACATTGCGCCGTCCGACTATCATCTGTTCCGGTCAATGGCACATGCTCTGTCGGAGCAGCGGTTCACATCATATGAAGATACCAAAAATTGGGTTGATTTGTGGATAACCTCAAAAGATAAGGAGTTCTTCATACATGGAATCCGAACGCTGCCTGAAAGATGGGAAAAAGTAGTTGCTAGTGATGGACAATACTTCGATTAAATTTAAACTACCGTTCTTTCACAATAAATATTATTTTTTTGACAAAAAACTGCGGAAACTTATTTTTACTCCTAATATATCCTTTGTTTATTATAGATTTTGACAACTCCATCACAACGTTCTCCGATGCACTATCTTTTCAATTAATTCTGTCCTGGCCGGTATATATTTTATGACAGAAACCGGTACTTGCCAAATCCATGATTGTTGTGTCGTACTTTCCTCTACACTACTCTCATCTATAATCATACGCCTTACACGATTTGCGACTGGCACAATTGCGTCACTATCAGAGGATTCGTTATCACTGCCTTCATTTAACACTTTTATATCTTGCATTTTGAAGAGGTTTCTTAAATTTTATTAATTGAACTGCTTAGTAACAGAAACGATAAGAATCGTGACTGACTGTCATGAAGTACTTATAGAAACTAACATTTAGTCACGACCGTAACATGCAAAAAGTCAGTCCGCGAGCTCAGCTTATTATGTTTACGTTATGCTCAAGTATCTGGTCGCGAGTCAGACTCGCTAAAGTACGGGAAAGGGTTAAGGGCAATAAAATAGAAAGGACATAGGTTGTTAAAACATTGTTAGGAGAACAGAGTAAATAATTAAATAGTTGTTAATTTGGATGAAACGTGTTACTTTATTTTAACAGAATATATATGAGTTTTAGATTTCGCGAGCGTGCTTCAATGTAATTCACTTTTCGACCGCCGAACTCGGCACGGTTGTCTCTCGGCTCGCTTCGATGCACGAGCATCGCCGAGTATATTTCATGCTTGTACAGTTAAACGCAGAACCGTGTGTCTGTACACTTGCTTACAAAAATACGCTGAACTCAGCTTGCTTTATTATAGATGATAAAAGGCAAACCGTTTATTCAATTACAAACGACAAACGTAAAAATAGGCAAAACAAACGGTACAAATGTGGAACAATCCAAACATAGTTTGCTACTGTCCTTTATCCCCTCGCGCATATTCGTATGAACAATCATACACACACATGAATACAACAGAGTAATGCTTATAGTTGCCGAATCTTCAACACAAATTATCATAAAGACTCATTTATTCACTAAGAAAAAATTATTAGTATCTAATTGGTTTTTATCTTGTCCAGAAAATAAAATTATTAAAATAGGTGTCGTAGGAAGATTGGATGGGTTAAAAAATCTTTTCGAACGTTATTTTGATCTTGTTGAGCGTTTCGTCCATTTCATTGGGACTTCATCAGCAACTGAAATTTTTATTATGACTTATTTGAAATAGGATTGATCTGTTTATTTATACCTCGCTCATGATTTTATCTATGTATGAAGCCAGTTCCTTTAATCTTTTTCCAAAATATGAATTGTAAAATATAATATCTAAATGTAACTAGAATTGGAAAGCCCTTTTCATAATTATTTCCATCGATCTGAATAAGAATAATAGTCAATAAAAAAACAAATATAGAATAACGCTGCATTATATTATAAATACTAAAATACTCTCTTTATTATTACTCTGACATATATTCATCAAGTTAACATTTCGGATTATTATACAAATCTAAATCGCTTTCTAACAGGTCATATGCAATTACAAAAAAAAACAAATTTCAATAAATTTATTTATATTTTAGAAATATTTGAAACGTTTAAAAAACAAATGTTTGTTTTTTATAACCGTTTATTTTTAAGGTAGTGGATGTCTATTTTCTATTGTTTCAAGAAAAAATCAAACGTTTCCATATTAGTTAATTCAAAAATATTTATTAATTATGTTAACTCAGACTATGTATCTATTATTTTTTTTTGAATATGTAACTTGATTATATAAATTTCTTTTAGGCTAATTAAACTAAAACAATGTATATTTACGTGTTACAAATAAATTTAAATTACTTTCAGAATTAGTCAATTGTTAAAATCATTTAATTTAAATTTTCAAAAATCTCAAATATCACTTTAAAAAGAATATCAAATTTAAATATCACTTAAAAATTTTAATAACAAAAGATAAAATCGAAATAGTATTTTTTATTTTGAACGTTATTTATATTGTTAAATTAAACATAAGATATTAGTATTATTTACTTATGCTCTTCATGTAGCAGTGTTTTGAAATATTCCTGATTAACACGAGGTATATAGTGTAATGACTATTCGAAATTCTAATATTTTTTGTAAGTAATAGTAAAACATATATATATAGGGAATAGTTTCTTAACCCTACAGATACTCTAAATTACTCTTTACCCACACTCCCACAATCCTACACTCGACCATTCTGCACGTACATTCGTCCTCGAATGTATCTCTCTCTCTCTCCTTTTCACGCATTCACTCATCCATAAAATCTTTCGTTCTAATTTCTCTTTTATTTTACATTTAGTATCTCACTCAAACATAACATCTTTTGTTCTAACTTCGTTTTTATTTTACATTCTCGTATCTCACTCATCTCCATACGTACACTCATCCATATACATAGGCGCCTTCGTTTACAAATTTTATTATATTTTATTCTCGCTCGCTTTCGCTCTCGCACTCACTCTGTTCGCGAGTAAAATCAATCTATGGTTTTAGGTGATCCACGGAAACCGTCGTATTAATCGGCCCCTCGTACTCACCAATCTTACTAACCAAGTACCTGTCTCCTCGTAGTACACGCGTTACGCTATAGGGACCTAAATATGCAGTGGCTAACTTTAAGCCCGGTCCGAACTGAGTCCCCTTAATTGCTGCTAAATCGTCTTTCCTGTAGGGACGAAAACCCACTCGTTTTTTATTATATGCCTTACGGTTTTCCGCCTGTAACTTCGTTATTTTTTTGGCAGCTAGTTTGCGTAGCTCTTCGCAGTTGTCGTTACTGATTTTTTGAATTTTTTTGTTGTTTTCCAGAGAAAGTAATTTGTATCTTCGTGAGGTGAAAGTGATGTCAGGTATCTTTCAAATTCTGCATTGTTGTAATCATGTATGCTCTGCTTAACATCTTTAGTTACTTTGTTTAATAATCTCTTATTAATCTTTGTTTTATTTTTCTGCCACCTAGCTTTAGCTTGCTTTTTTATTTTTATTTTATGCCAAATAATGCTAGGATATGACGGAATTTTTCTGGATAAAATATTGGGATGTAGATGTCCACGCTGCTTCTTGTATAACATCTGCTATAAATTTATTACCTAGTTCCTTGTAAAAATTGTTCCATTGGTCGATTGTAATTTTAAATTTTTGCGGTGCATAGATAGCCGATAGTTTAATTGAATTACCCTGTGTTTTTAATGTAATTGCGTTGGCTTGAAGGTAATCGTTGTCCGTTTTACTGTGTAGATGATGTTTTATCTCCTTCTTAATAATTATGGCAGTTCCACCATGAGCTTTACCTGAAGGATGTTTTCTGTCATACATGGTGTAGTATGGAATATTTATATAGTTTTTGTCTGTGAGATGAGTTTCAGATACGAGTAGAATGTCTATATCATGCGTGTATATGAATGTTTTGGTGTCTTTAATTAGTTATTGTAATCCGTTGCTGTTCCAAACCGTTATTTTTATTTGTGTATACATTATTTGTTATTAAGTAGCGTTTTTGTTAATAGTTGTAGCATTGTGGGGATTTGTTGCGTTTGTTGTTTTAAAAGAGAATTTTGCTCCATTATCGTTGTTGTAATGATTTCGGTAGTTTTAATTGATTGCTTTAATAGTTCTTTAATGTCCGATGTCTCATTAGTGTTAAAGTCTTTTTTATTTTTGTGTGCTCGTTTTGTCACTTTAGCGTAGCTTCTTCTTGATTCAGTTTGTTCATATATTGGTACTTTATCTCTGTTGTGCATTTTCGTTTTGTTTATAGTAAGGAATTTCCTTGTAAGTATCGTCTAGAATAGGTTTTACCAATACTTTTTTTCTTAGCGTTGAAAACAATTTTTGTTGTAGTAGTTTTCTCGTCTGACATCCTTTATAATTTGCTAGGTGATTACCGTTGCAGTTTACACATATGACGTTTTCGATTTTGCTCTCTTGAGGACAGAGTGTTGTTAAATGTTTTTTTTGCACATTTGACACAAGCAGGATTTCTGTTGCAATAATTTTTTGTGTTTTCATAAGCTTGGCATCGTCTGCATTGACGTATTCCACTTTTAGTTCTAGGTGGTTCGACTTTAATTATTGTATTAAGCAGGGTATTAATGTCGTATATGTTTTTGTTATTATTCTGAGGAGCCTGTTCGATAAAAAATAAAGGTAGCAGCTGTTTGGTATATAATTTTGTTATATTATTTATTGATCTTACCTTGTGACCAAGTTTGTGTAATTGATTTGTTATTTTAACTGTATTTGACTTGGAATGAAGTCCTTAAATTACGATTTTATAGCTCTTCTCGTTTTTTTCTTGATACTTGTAGTATCAGGAGTTTTAAGTTTTTAGTGCATTTATTACCTTTCTGATCTTATCTGATGGAGTAGTTTGTACTTTCACTTGGTTCTCTATAAGTTGTTTTATTACATAGTTATTTTGTTAAGCAGTCTCATTCAATAACTCGAGCAGAGGGTCCATGATTTTCTTGTCGATTTATATTGTTGGTGGTTTTACTGCATTTTTACCTTCCAATTTTTCGGTAGTATTTTTTGGTTTTGTTTACTGGACGAGTAGATCATAAGAGTTGCTTATGGGTATGTCTGGAAGCCATTTTGTTGGTAATAATGCGGAAAAGTTATTATTACTGTTTTTTGGTTCACCATCTTGGGCTTTTTTGAACCTTGTAAGCGGGAATCTAGATTTGCGAATCTTCGGAGTCTGTATCCATCTCACTTTCCATAAACGAGTTTCTATTATCTATTTTGATTATTCTCTTTTCTGTACGAGCAAGGTTAGAGGATTGTTTTGTTTCCATCGACGGTTGACCTATTTCGATATTAGCTCTTATTCGAATAATATAACTGCTGCCCTTATTAATTATTTTAAGAGGTGGGATGTTGTTAATTTCCATGGTCAAAGCTTTTTTGCCATAGGATTGAACACGCGGTTACCCGCGTGGATGCAGTGTTACCTCGATAGAACACTGGTCACTTGTAGTTGCGATGTCAACCTAACTTACGTTATACTGTGTATCTCAACGTAAATACGTTTAAATAAATATTATTTAAATACTTATATTTTCGGGAGCAGTAGATAAACACGTCCGTATTTACTAACTATTATACGAAGAGAATTCCTATTTTATTGATATGATAAATTAATGTGCTAGAAAAATTTACATCTAATCGCACATCAGCGTTTTTTCAGGATTGCATCGAGTTTGCGTCAGAGATACATCAATGTTTTCTCAGAGTTTTTTCGGAATGAAGCGAATATTTAGCTCCTAACATCTTTCACACAAATTTATGTATTTATTACCCCGCGCAGGCTCGATGGAATTTAAAATTTCTTTTCGATATTGTCGATTGGGATAATCAAGAAATAATGGGAGTTTACTTTTCGCATGAGATACATTTGAATACATATTATTTTTTTTATTGATCTTAATCTTTTGTAGCACATACGCTCGTATAACATCCGTTTATTTTCCTTAAAATTCTTCTAACAGATATTATTTATACTTTTAGGTTTTTTGCAGTTAAAAGAAATAGTAACGATAACATAAAATAAAACGCAACCTTATCTTTTCAAAAATAAGCTAGCTTTATATTGTTAAGGAGTAAAAAAAATCGCACAACGTGTTATCCAGTTTATACATATTCAACCTAATTTTATGATCACTATAGAGGAGAAATAAAACGAATTAAAACTAATAAATAAGAAACATACTTTCGTTAACCTCTTAAAAGACTTTTATTACTAATATTATCAAATAATCAATGTATTTCCAGATATTTTTGAAGATATTCACAGTTTTTTTTAATATCAATCACCACCAAATGAAATAATTATAATAAAACAGTGGAAGTAGAGGATGAGTATCTTTGTTAATTGACCCAGCAAGGCGTGCTTAACAACGGTTTGAAGAGTGGGGAGGCGCGATAACATTTCGATATTCTCAATATTCTCACAAAGAAAGAATATTCTCACTACGATATTTTCAAAATAATTGAGGCACGTATTTCGAATATATGCTAAGATTCTATAATCTTTATGGATCGTACATAAATCGTTATCACGTTGAGTGCCACACGAATTCTGAAGGAAATCCTCGTCAGGCCACGCACGTTATTTAGTATTGAAAAAATATCAGAATATAGATATCAGTCCACATTTAATGTAAGGGAGATAAATCGAATTATTTCATGCTGTAAATTTGAAATCTCTTTGCCCGCGCATCGTAAAAACCGGAAGACATTGATAGCTTTCGAAAGTTTGTGGTGGTCGGGATTTGCACGCATTGTAAAAATTCAATCTAAACATTTTTGCCCAAACGCGCCAAAAGAAATATAACTTTAATAAGAAATGATATATTAAAGAATAGTAAGTTAAAATATATACGATTAATTATAATAATAAGGACGTAATAGACGCAATTAAATCTATACTAAGCAATATAATAAAAAAGTAAAATTATAAAGTAAAATAAAGAGTTTTATGAACAAAAGTCGAATATAGAGCAGATTGATAAATACTCTAATATTAAAACACTGAACGATATCGCTTCTAACAAATAAAGAAATATAAAGTTAACAAGTAAAGCAATAAAATAAAAAGATATTACTAATATATATTAAATAAAATAAAAGCAATATAAGATTTTATTGAACGTAGCTATCAGAAAGTTGGCGAAGGAGTGTCGATCTTTTCCTCTATGGCGAGGAGATTTCCATTTTTGGCAACAATGTTCGAAGTTGCCATCTCAATTTTTGCCTAATCGACGACTCACTTGCTCTTATTTTGTAGTTTCGACTTCGTTAGCCTGTCCTAGTCGTCAGCTATCAAGTTTGCCGTTATGTAGGGGCTACGAACAGGCCAATACCTTGTTTACCGTACCTTGAAAACGTTGACGTAAGTTTATAATTTTTTTATATCTTATTTTACGTAGTTGAGCCGTGTTATGTCGAGAGGTGTCTACCGACAAATATTCCTGTCGCACTTTGGAACAGAGTATCGACAAAAATGTCAGATATTATCTTTTGTAAAATCTCAATAATATAGGTTTCGCTGGTTTCAAGGTAAGGTTGTATTTCAGGTCAATATCTTTAACTATTACTGGATTATCTATTTGTACAACAAATTTTCTTAATATTGTAGCAACTATTCCCTTCATTTC
>QUOG01000080.1:34234-62568 GCA_010416905.1 Polistes dorsalis
CAAAAAATCACGAGGAATTTTAATTTAATATTCAACATCTGAGATTTTTATTTTAATGACAATTAAATTCCTAACCTATCTTCCTTTTTCCTTCCTCTTAATCTTGGAAATTTAAAGTTTTAGATTTGTATAAATATAAACAAGATTTATAAATTAGTTCGCCAAAGAAGTTTCACTTCTGACATGTGTACTTTGTACGCATGTTTTGGTTTTAATATCAATCACCACCATATGAAATAATTATAATAAAACAGTGGAAGAAGAGGATGAGTATCTTTGTTAATGGCCCAGCAGGGCGTGCTTAGCAATGGTTTGAAGAGTGGGGAGGAGCGATAACATTTCAATATTCTCAATATTCACACAAAGAAAAAATATTCTTTCTACGATATTCTCAAAATAATTGAGGCGCATATTTCGAATATACGCTAAGATTCTATAATCTTTATGGATCGTACATAGACCGTTGACACGTTGAGTGCCACACGAAGGCTTAAAGAAAATCCTTGTCACTCCACGCTCGTTATTTAGTATTGAAAAAATATCAGAATATAGATATCAGTCAACAATAAATGTAAGGCAGATAATTTTTCACAGCCTATATGCCTAACAACATTCTCCATTGGTATCAGCTGGATTCGCAGAGATGTGGGTATACTCACTTTACTTGTCGATAATAAAATAAAGATTATGCAATCTCTTCCTGTATAAAGAATGAAAGTTATTGCAATAAAAATATATTTTACAATGTTTTAAATAAATTATTTTGAACATTAATATAATATTTGTTTCTCTTTTTATGTAATTAAATTTCTTCAATTAACTTTCTAGAAGAAAACTTTAGTTTACAGTTAAATAATAATCCAAACAAACCAACTACAAAATCAGGAACGACAATAGATGCTATTTTTACAAGATATTTAGATAATGTTGAATCACGAACTTATATTTTGCAAAATTTTTTTATCATAATGCTTTGGTCACAACAATACCAATAGAAATCGCATCAAATAATGTAAATATCGAAGAAATAAATTAAAAATATTAAATTTATAATTTGTAATAATTTTCGCGACACACTTTTATTATTTTAATTACAATTAAATTCATTAAATTCCTTACATATCTTCCTTTTTCCCTCCCTCTAAGCCTCGGAAATCTAAAGCTTTAGATTAGTATAAATATAAACGAGATTTAAAAATTAGTTTGCCAAATAAGTTTCACCTCTGACGTGTGTACTTTGCATGCACACACTTTTTTTATATGTGTCTCTTATATATGAACTTCATTTTCCGTAAAAAAAAACTGAAAATAAGTATTTTTAGAGGAGTATGAACATAAAGCATGACTTTTGCAATTTTTCGTACTTTTTTTTTAGAACAAATAAATACTTTGAACAAAGATATTGTTAAGATTTTAGTTCAAACAGAGCGCGTTTATATGAAAAAGTTATATACCAAATTTCAAAATGATCAAATCAAAAATTTTTATCTAGAATGTACACAAATTAGAAAAAGTTGTTTCGAGAGAAACGCGTTTAAAAAAAAACTCAATCTATCCGTATTATTACGTACAACGTGCTCCGACATTTGAATGAAGGACGCTCACTTGATCGCTTATAACTTTTCAACGAATTTTTACTTGAAAGTGTATTTTTGAATAGTTTTACAAGCGATTTATAAAACTACACAGGTGTATGTACTTATATAGGAACGTAAGAAGTTATACTTCTTTGGCGTATAACAAAATGTGACGTCTTGCTACGAACATAATTTCTTAACATTATTTTTTTGCCTTTCTAATATTGTACTTGTACTGTAGTACAAGACGTTATGTAGCAGAAGGAACCAGGAACTTGAATTCTATTGGTTCAAACACTGATCGCTACTACTATTTTTATGTAACATTTATTTTATTCATAAACTATTACAAAACAAGAACGGATAACAAAAATGCGTTGTTGATCGAGCACGTGTAACTTCTTAATTCATTTCTTTATTTATAATAACGGAAAAAGAAAGTCTTTGTAACTATGGAAACATTAACGTTCCCATAAAAACGTTGTTAGTCGTGATAGAGTGCTAGAGCTAAAGTAGTTTGGCCAAAGAATCAGCGGTGAGGATGGTAGCGCTAGCCGTCGCATAGGATAAGGTAGAAATCAGCTTATCGACAGCAGGCCGCCACAGATATGCGACAGAATTGCCATCTAAAGTTCTAATATTTAACTTCTAAACGAAAACCAATATCGTGTATTTTTTCTCGATCTCCCTTTCTCTCTCGCTCTTTCTCACTCGCTCTCTCCCATCTCATGCTCCATGGCACTGTGCGTGATGAGATGTTCGCTCTATCTCACTCTCTCTCTCTCGATCTTTCTCGCTTGCTTGCTCCCTACTCTCGCTCCATGCTACGTTCGCCCTTTCTCACTCTCTCTCAATCGATCTCAATCGCTCTCTCACTCTTCTTGGACAGAAACGTTCCACATTTTCGTGTTACTAATACTAATATTATTGCGTTTCATCCGTAAAAATTGTACCCTCATGCGCGCAGAGAAGTTTCACTTCAAAAAGTAAGTTCTCTGTGCGATTGATTTCAAATAAAAATTGCGGCCTCCAAGATGTACACAAACTGCTAAGTCGGATGGCGACCTACAATGGGCTGCAGCTGATATCTCCGTTACTTTTCGAGGAAAATCTTTGAAAATTTCAGAATATACTCTCAAATATATGTTTAATATGATCTTACGATGTCAATAAAAATTCCATATGTATTAAAAAAATTCACGATAATCACAGTAAAAACGCCGTCTTACACTTTTCTTCCCCCTTAAATAAAAATAGAATGAATGCGTATAATAAATTGATTTTATTTTATTTTGAATAATTGAAATAAAAGCTACGTACAAAAGTGAATATACGAAATAGAAAGTATGTCCTATACTTGTCTTATATTTTCATATAGCGATGAATTTTCTTAAAACAATGAATGCATAAGTATCTCTTATGAAGGCAATTAATACAAAAAGTTGTCACATTGTTTGTGGTATTTCGCGCGATTTCACTATTATAATTAGACTGAAATTTACACACAACTTCCTTTCTTCCTTTCTTTCTGAGAAAAGTAATTCTGCTTGTACCTTTTCCGTCTTACACCCCCTCCATTACTATCTCTAGCTCTCTCTCTCTCACGTTTTTTTTCGTCGTCATCGTCTTCCCCCTTCTATCATAAATAACCACTCCGCTCTCTCCTATTACTTATTTTTCTTATGTGCGTACAAACGATACACGGCCTTGCGACATTGTATTTAATTACATACTCTTTCTTTTTTACTTTTATCTATACATCCGCGCGCACACGAATAGAATGCCTGTCACATTACGCCGAACCGAGCAGCCTACCGCACGAGATAAAATTATTTATATATTAATTCTATGGGAATAAAGAATTCTAAAGGTGTTGATAATCTAAAGATAAACCAAAATAAATAGGTAATATTTTTTAAAAGCTCAAGTTACAGGCAATAGAAATAATTCTAAGATATTCGGTCTCCTCAAAAGAAAGGGTCTCATGCTTGTTCCCCCTTATGTAAACAAATGCAAGTTTAAACGGGTAAAATTCCGATAGCTGTGAAAGATACTCTCTCGCTAAGGCGTTACAGGCGTTAAAAGAAAGAAATATCGATGACCAATAGGGAATCTGTGATTTAATAAGAAACGCCCTGTAGGATAAAGAGAGTCCTTCCCCTCCCACTATATGCGGGGTATAAGAGACGGACACCAGACCGGAATAAGAGATATATTGAAAAGTTATATATAAAGTTATATAGAGAGCTACATAAAGAGTGATATACGGATAGATGCATAAGTACGAATAATTTATAATAAGTCTGAAGTCAATAAGTGTTTAAGCCTTAAGTGCGAATATATATATATATATATATATATATATATATAAAGGGAGTTTTTCTTGTATTTTGTTCTATTTTCTTGTGTTTTGTTAAAATATATGATCCATATTTTGTACTACTTCGTTAAAACTGTTATTCACCCCGACCTTTAATCGAACAATGCCGTTTCAAAGTTCGTTTAGTAAAAACCTGTAACTTTGCAAAGAATTTCTGCTTATCGATAGAAGCAAATCACGTTACATTTTTATCTAAAAGTTATTAAGTATCTTTCATTCGTTAAATAATTATTTATTTAGAGAATAGACCATCATAGTAAAGTAATAAAACAATGTTTAATATATATGTCTAGAATAAATGTGACATCGCGAATAAATTAAAATTTATAAATTATTTACGTCTACTATGTAGAATTGTATAATCAACACCATTAGCATAATTCTTATTATTATTAACATCTAAACAGAGCAATTGTAATTAATGAGGGAAAAGAGAAAAAAAAAGAATAAAAATCGATTAGAGATAAAAGTATTCTTTCCTCGTAAACATATACAAATTCTTACGAAGTCTTTCACGAACACAAGTGAAATAACATTACAAAAAATTATCATTTTTTTCTATTGTTGAATATAACTATCCTTGCCTAATATAAAAACCAATATTTTTATTGTCAAAATATCATGCATGGATCGTGAATATAATCGTACGTCATAAAATATAAATATATCAATTAGTTTTTTTTAGTCGATATAAATTAGTTTTGTTTTGTTTGAATATAGTTAATAAATTGACGTTATCGTATGTGAATCAAAAGTTTAGGAATTCGCGAATAAGATTGGGATAAATAAAAAGAATCTGTATTCAAATGTGTCTCCACCGAGAAGTACTCTCCCATTATTTCTCAATTATCGCAAGCGACTTTATCGAAAAAGATAAATATCAATTCAATCGCATCTATACTGGTAGATAAATATATACATTCGTGTAAAAGTTCCTGGGAGCTAAATATTCGTTTCATTCTGACAAAACTCTGAGAAAACGCTGATGTATCCCCGAAAAACTCTGACGCATTCTTTAAAAAATGCTGATGTGCGACCAGATGTAAAAATGTCTCTACCATATTAGTGTATTATTTCATTAGATAGGAAAAACTATGTGTTAAATCTCGAGTAACAAAAAAGAATCGTCAATGTTATACAATGATGCAAAACGAAGTTATTTCAATCTGATCATAATCAATATACTTCTTGCTATTCGTTAGATTTTCTTGATTACCTTGTAGTTTTTTATAAGTATAATACGAAATCAAATAAAAAGAAAAGAAGAAAACAAGATTTCTTTCAAGATAGATGATTTATATTCTATTAAATTTTTTGCTCCAATCTTGAAAACTATATTGTCATACGTATATGCAAATTAGTATTCCTGCAAGCAGTCTTTGACGTTTGGATAAATTATGTTTCCAGTCTTATATAAATAGCCTTTCCGTTTGCTTATACATTGTCACTTATTGTAAAGACGCGAAGTGTACTAGAATTTTATGCACAGTTCTTAAATAATATTCGTTCCAAAGTTACGAAAGGTGGTCCTAGTGTTATATTTAAACAAATTTTACTTCTTCTGTAATTTTTAGTTTGCTTAATTAATCATGGAGCATATCGATACACTTATTGCTACAACAGCAATAACAATTATATTGTACTATATAATTAAATATTTATTAAATAAGTTTTTTGAATTTAATATGGTCAAAGGATTCTCGGGACCAAAAGCTTTTCCTCTCATTGGAAACATATATTTGCTTCTTGGGGACATGGAAGGTATGATTGTATTTCATATTTGTCATATCCATACTTATGTTAACGCTGTTAAGAATATTTTTTTTAGATGTTACCAATAAAATGTTAAAATTATCTACCAAATATTCATCGCCATGGCGATTCTGGATAGGTCCCAAATTATTTATATTATTTGATGATCCTAAATATATTGAGGTAAAATTCATCAGTTTACCGTAATGACGTTTAATGAGGAAACGCGAGTTTAATTTATGTTATTTTTAGCTTTCTATTTTTGTTGAATTTTTTGTTTTCTTTTTAGATTATAACAAAAAGGTCTAACAGTTATGAGAAAAATCTGATATATGAATTTTTCAAACCTGTTCTGGGTAATGGGTTGTTTACTGTCCCAGGTAATCAACATGTTTAAATGTTTTATAATATATATATAATAATCCAAAAAAATATTTTTAAATGTTTTACAGAGGATTTCTGGTAAAAGTACTACTTTTCTTTATCTAAACATATACTGTTTACAGTCTCACAAAAATATATACGTACAAAATGATTCTTTTTTTTCCTAATTTTTAACTAATGAATATATAAAAGAAAAACAACGTAAGAAATTTTAGTAAGAAATATTCTTTTATTTGTAGCATTAAAGTGGGAAATTCATCGAAAAATCCTAAATCCAGTATTCAAAGAACAATTTCATTCAACCTATATAGACTCGATATTAAAAAATTCAAACAGACTAGTAACAATTTTAGAAACTACTAACGGAGAAAATGTAGATATCATGCATTATGTACATCTATGTACTTTAGATATAATATATGGTAAGCTTTTGAAATTCTTAAATGTTTCAATTATTTGTATAAATACAAGTTAATTAAAATATGCTTTTTTTGTACTGACAGATGGCTTTTTAGGTCGTGATCTTGATTTGCAGAACAATCCTGAATGCAAACTTGATGAATATATGTTAGAGTAATAAAATAAATAAAATATTTTAATATTTATAATATAATACATTTTTATTTCATATTTGTTTTCTCTTATTGAAATTTCTACTTATTCAGAATCATGGATATTGCTTTTCAAAGGATCGTCAAAGTCTGGTTACATCCTAATATTATTTTTAACTATTCATCTACGGGAAAGAGATTACAGAAACTTTTATCTCACTTTAATAAAATCACGAACAAGGTATAAATAAAAAGATTATTCCTAATTTAAATTATTTAATTTTATCTGAATATTCTATTGCTCAAACAAAATCACATATTACTAACGTATATAACTTTCATTCGTCAAGATTATACTAGAAAAAAAAGAGTCAATGCAAAAAGATAAAATTACTCCAGAATTGGAAGGACAAAATACAAGTACATTTCTTGATTTGCTATTGAAATCATTTTACGAGACAGGAGTATATTCGGAACAAGATATTCGTGATGAAATTAATACATTGGTTTTTGCAGTAAGTTGTTTTAATTTTAGATTAAATACAATTTTTTAAATCGAGTAAACATGAAATATAATTAGTATTACTTTTCAGGGAAGCGACACAACAGCTGGAACACTTGCTTTTCTATTTTTAATGCTTGCCATATTTCCGGAAGTTCAAGTATGCACAGATGACATTTGAATAGTATTTAAATAATCAAATTTATTTTTATACTAACATTTTATTATATTTTTCTCTTTATTATATTTCTTTCTTTATTATATATTTCTGATTGTAGCAACGAGTATACGAAGAGTTGTACCAAATGTACGGCTCAAGCGATCCCGAAAATGTTCCTATTACACTTCAAGATATTAAAAAAATGAAGTATTTGGAGCGTGTTATCAAGGAGACATTACGTTTCTTCCCTGCTGGTCCTATCATTGGTCGAGTTTTACAAAAAGATGTGAAAGGTATTTCTACATATACTACATGACTACATGTATATATTTTTTACCATTCGCATTATTATTTTATGTACTAATTATATGTGTTTATTTAATTTATTTAGTGGACGAGAATGTGGTAATACCGAAAGATTGTGATCTAATGCTTATTATATTTACACTTCATAGAAACGATAAATATTGGAAGGACCCTTTAACATTTAATCCCGATCGGTTTTTACCAGGCAATTACGATCCCAAATGTTTTTTACCATTCAGTTCTGGAAGAAGAGACTGCATAGGTAATACCACATTTTTATAGATTCTTGAATTTATATTCGAAACAGATATTTTGCAAAATAAATATATATTTAATATCACTTTGACAGGTCAAACATTTGCAATGATTGAAATGAAGGGAATAGTTGCTACAATATTAAGAAAATTTGTTGTACAAATAGATAATCCAGTAATAGTTAAAGATATTGACCTGAAATACAACCTTACCTTGAAACCAGCGAAACCTATATTATTGAGATTTTACAAAAGATAATATCTGACATTTTTGTCGATACTCTGTTCCAAAGTGCGACAGGAATATTTGTCGGTAGACACCTCTCGACATAACACGGCTCAACTACGTAAAATAAGATATAAAAAAATTATAAACTTACGTCAACGTTTTCAAGGTACGGTAAACAAGGTATTGGCCTGTTCGTAGCCCCTACATAACGGCAAACTTGATAGCTGACGACTAGGACAGGCTAACGAAGTCGAAACTACAAAATAAGAGCAAGTGAGTCGTCGATTAGGCAAAAATTGAGATGGCAACTTCGAACATTGTTGCCAAAAATGGAAATCTCCTCGCCATAGAGGAAAAGATCGACACTCCTTCGCCAACTTTCTGATAGCTACGTTCAATAAAATCTTATATTGCTTTTATTTTATTTAATATATATTAGTAATATCTTTTTATTTTATTGCTTTACTTGTTAACTTTATATTTCTTTATTTGTTAGAAGCGATATCGTTCAGTGTTTTAATATTAGAGTATTTATCAATCTGCTCTATATTCGACTTTTGTTCATAAAACTCTTTATTTTACTTTATAATTTTACTTTTTTATTATATTGCTTAGTATAGATTTAATTGCGTCTATTACGTCCTTATTATTATAATTAATCGTATATATTTTAACTTACTATTCTTTAATATATCATTTCTTATTAAAGTTATATTTCTTTTGGCGCGTTTGGGCAAAAATGTTTAGATTGAATTTTTACAATGCGTGCAAATCCCGACCACCACAAACTTTCGAAAGCTATCAATGTCTTCCGGTTTTTACGATGCGCGGGCAAAGAGATTTCAAATTTACAGCATGAAATAATTCGATTTATCTCCCTTACATTAAATGTGGACTGATATCTATATTCTGATATTTTTTCAATACTAAATAACGTGCGTGGCCTGACGAGGATTTCCTTCAGAATTCGTGTGGCACTCAACGTGATAACGATTTATGTACGATCCATAAAGATTATAGAATCTTAGCATATATTCGAAATACGTGCCTCAATTATTTTGAAAATATCGTAGTGAGAATATTCTTTCTTTGTGAGAATATTGAGAATATCGAAATGTTATCGCGCCTCCCCACTCTTCAAACCGTTGTTAAGCACGCCTTGCTGGGTCAATTAACAAAGATACTCATCCTCTACTTCCACTGTTTTATTATAATTATTTCATTTGGTGGTGATTGATATTAAAAAAACTGTGAATATCTTCAAAAATATCTGGAAATACATTGATTATTTGATAATATTAGTAATAAAAGTCTTTTAAGAGGTTAACGAAAGTATGTTTCTTATTTATTAGTTTTAATTCGTTTTATTTCTCCTCTATAGTGATCATAAAATTAGGTTGAATATGTATAAACTGGATAACACGTTGTGCGATTTTTTTTACTCCTTAACAATATAAAGCTAGCTTATTTTTGAAAAGATAAGGTTGCGTTTTATTTTATGTTATCGTTACTATTTCTTTTAACTGCAAAAAACCTAAAAGTATAAATAATATCTGTTAGAAGAATTTTAAGGAAAATAAACGGATGTTATACGAGCGTATGTGCTACAAAAGATTAAGATCAATAAAAAAAATAATATGTATTCAAATGTATCTCATGCGAAAAGTAAACTCCCATTATTTCTTGATTATCCCAATCGACAATATCGAAAAGAAATTTTAAATTCCATCGAGCCTGCGCGGGGTAATAAATACATAAATTTGTGTGAAAAATGTTAGGAGCTAAATATTCGCTTCATTCCGAAAAAACTCTGAGAAAACACTGATTTATCTCTGACGGAAACTCGATGCAATCCTGAAAAAACGCTGATGTGCGATTAGATGTAAATTTTTCTAGCACATTAATTTATCATATCAATAAGATAGGAACTCTTCGTTCAATAGTTAGTAAATATGGACGTGTTTATCTACCTCTCCCGAAAATATAAGTATTTAAATAATAAATACGTTGAGATACACAGTATAACATAAGTTAGGTTTACATGGCAACTTCAAGGGTAAAGTGACCAGTGTTCTATCGAGGTAACACTGCACCCACGCGGGTAACCGCATGTTTAATCCTATTGCAAAATAGCTTTGACCATGGAAATTAACATCCCACCTCTTAAAATAGTTAATAAGGGCAGCAATTATATTATTCGAATAAGAGCTAATATCGAAATAGGTCAACCGTCGATGGAAACAAAACTATCCTCTAACCTTGCTCGTACAGAAACGAGAATAATCAAAATAGATAATAGAAACTCGTGTATGGAAAGTGAGATCGATACAGACTTCGAAGATTCGCAAATCAAGATTCTTGGGGTTCTTATATTCTTCTTATATTATATTCTTAGGGTTACTTATAGGGTTCAAAAAAGCGCAAGATGGTGAACCAAAAAACAGTAACACAAATTACCACAATGCTATACACCCGAACGTTCTTAGAAGTTTCATTTACATTATTCAGCGCCTGGCGATAGGCAATACTTTCGTACTTTTGTGTAATAAAAGGGAATCGACTAATAAAAGCTTTTAAGGTGTTATACGCAGTCAGAATTTTCAAAAAATCGATTTTTCTTTTTTGCATTTTCGGAATGTACATATATTTAAGTAAATTCTCTGAAAATTTGAAGTTGATCCAATAAATATTTTCGGAGATATACCTTAATTTGTAAGGCCGTGTCAGAGTGTTAGAAAGCAGATAGAGTAAGAACCAGAGTAGCAGTTGCACGCACTGCGCGCGATACTTGAGGTTCCTTTTTCTATTGTGTTTTCTCGTAGAAGGCGAGTATTATAGGTTTACTAAGTACTTCAAGGTCACATTCAGTACTTTCAGGGAAAGGTAAACTCACGGCTAAGCTAATTGATAAGCTGATAGTTTACTATGGTTTGGCAATAAGAAGAAATTATAGTTCTGTTAATAATATGTAAAATGTAATTTGGGGAACGTATTATCACTATTGTTCGACTGATGAGAAACCTCAACACGAAATGTGACCAGGTGGAGAAGGTTCATGGTGTAGTTGGCAGCAAGCGCTAGCAACAAACACATTATCTTCTTACACTAATGATTATTAAACTTTATCAGCTGATGTTGTTGAAACAATATTTCCCATTTATGAAGACCTTAGCAACGAAAAATTATTGGAAAGGTGTGTTGGTGGATATACACAAAACAATAATGAGAGTTATAATCAATTAATATGGAAAATAACTCCAAAAATTGTTCCATGTGGCTCTAAAGTAGTAGAAATAGCGGCTTACATTGCAGCTGGAATATTTAATGAAGGTCAAAAATCATTATTTTACCGTATGAGTGCATTAAGACTTTCATTAGGCAACGCAGCTCATGCTTATGTCGACAAAGAGGACGCAGAGCGTGTGATGATCTCCGACGCGAAAGCGCATGGGAGCACGCGAGAAAGAAAGAATGGCTCGACAACAACACCAGCTGAATTTATTAGAAGCTATCAATACTGCAGAAGGTCCCTCTTATTACCCTGGAATAGATGATACCATGTAAGTTGAAGAAAAAAAATTTTAACTATGTGTAAACTACTTCTGAAACTTTAAACGCGTTTTTCTCAAAACTGTATTTTCAAAGTCGGTTTCAATCTTGATTTTTCAGAAATGGCTTAACCGATCGGTTTCGAATTTTTACACAATCTTCTTAAATATATTCCTCAGGTATTAAGTAGAAGGAATAATTTTTAAAAAATTTATTACTATTTTTTTTTCACAATTTAGAGCCAAAATTTTAGTCAAAAACACAAACTTTTTTTCAAATAGACGCCATTTTGCCAAAAATCGAAATTTGTAAAATTCCTCCCTGTTAATAACTGCATTAAGCTATCCTTTAAAAAAATCCACCATATTTTTTAATTTCAATAATCCAAGCCGCCAAAATGGAGATCACCGCCAAACGTCTTTTTTTAGAGGACGTTCAGGAAATCATCTACAGGAGCGGTGTAGATTAATATTTTTACATAATCGACGTTCTATTGTATTCTCAAAAGTTGGCTCTATTTGAATTACCATAACTTTTGTTTGGGAGATAAAAACTGTTTCTAGAAAAAATTCATGAAAATACGTCTTTTTCGAGCCTCGCAACTGCGTATAACCCCTTAAAAGAAATTACCGTGCGCATTCGATACATTTTTTCAAAATTTATGAAGTTTATGAATATCTGTGATTCCTCTATTTGTAAAACAATAGTCTTGTTGGAGCTCGCTTATGGTGGATGATACAGTCAGAGGAGGGAAATTTTTAATAATTGTTTTTTTATAATAATTAAGTTTGCTTTATAAAAATGATTACACAGAGTTTTTATATTATGATTTAACTTAACTTCTACAAAATTTTAAAAACAAATAATTATTATTTATAAAAATATCGCCATTTTTGTTAGACCCCGTTTCGCAAGAAATGCTTCGCGGTGATCATCAGAACATCTTATTAGATCATCAAAAAAAGAATATATAAATCATTAGTTTATCTAGTTATAAATCATTAGTTTATATAGTTTTAAATCTTGTCCTTCATCGATGCTTTTTTGTATTTTTTTGAAAATTACCAAAATGGGGGATTTTAGCATTTTTTCGATTTTTGACAAAAATATCATGAGTTTTTTGTTAAAAACAATTGTTAAAAAATCGATATTCTAGTAAATGAAAATCTTTCGACGAAGAATTAGTTTTTAGTGCTATTAATAAACAGTCGAAATTTCATCAAAATCCATCGAATTGTTATTGAATTATAGTGGTCACCGACTTGAGAAACATAGTTTCGAGAAAAACGCATTTAACTATTTTTTATTTGGATAAGGTATTATATTTTTGTAAAATTTTGAGCTCGATGGAAAAAGCTAAACTTTTTTTATGTATTTTGATCCGCTGAATCTGAATATCACAATTTTTTTGCCGAAAAATTGAGCATTTAATTCTTTATAGCCAATTGTTTAAACAATTTTTTAAAAAGTTATAATTTTTGGATAATTTATTTTTCTTTTCATATTTTTGGCAATTTCAAAACGAAAGTATTGTATACAAAATTTTGCTAAAGCTTATAGTTTTTGAGTTATAAATTTTTGTAAATTTCTAAAAGAGTTTTCCAATCTTACACTGAATTTATGTACTTATAGAAATACTAATTAAATAATTACTTACATTATTATATACAAGGAATGTTATCGTTAACACAATCATCACATGATACCGTAATTTTAAATCCCAGACTACGTGTGCTGACTGTCTGAAATTTCACATCCCATTACACTTTTTGCACTTTACAAGATTCGAAATGGCCGTAATACAGAAATAAAGTTTATTATTTTATATTTAACCCGACTATCTTCAGGTACATCATCTTTTATGTCACATTTTCATTTTTTAGCTAATGAACTTGTAATACGTTCATCTCGTTCCGTTGTTTTCGGATTTAAAACATTTTGTCTTTTAAGGCCTTAAATACGTCCAGAATTTTCCTAGAATCGATTTTTTTTAACAGATTGTTGCTCTCTATAGTCTTAGTCTTATTTCTGTGAAAGTCGATTGCAAAATTTCCCCGTAGATCCAAAGTTATGATAGAAAATATGACTGCCCGACGAGAGTTTGGTGCTCACGGATAGCCGTCTTTTGTTTGACACACTTAAAACTTTAAACAGGTATTTCTCGAAACAACTTTTTCCACCATGGTCGGCATGATAACTCATAGATTTTTTAATATTTTTTAATGCTAAATTTTCCAAAATTCAGAATTCCAGCTCGACAACTGCACCACTACTGCAATTACTCTACTATTACAATATTATTTTACAAGAATTTTTTAAAATTTTGTACATCGATCAACATTTACTGGAGATATGATGCCGACCGTGGAGCAACTTTTTTTTCTTAGTGTTGTTGATCACGTGTTTTCTTATATAGTAATTTTTATAAAAATAAAGTAGAATAAAATGTTTTAAAAAGTTTAAATACCAATAAACAATGTGTACTATTTATTTTTATTAATTTCTACTGTTATCCCAACTAAAAAAATTTTTTTTAGCCCATTTTTACGCTGCTAGACGTATGTAAGGCCTTAACGGTACGCGACTTACGAAAATTACTAGATCTCTTAAGTTCTCTAGAACCTTCGCTATGATTCATAATAAAATAATCAAATAAGTTTTTAGACACAAATGTTGTGATACATAACAATTAATTCGTTTCTTTATTTTCAGCTATTGATGATTCTTCTTTTTTTATTGTTTCCACGAGACTATTCATAAAATATAATAAGCGAGTTAAAAGCGGTTGCTTGCTGCTTCCGTCCACTACCTATCAATTGTAGAATATCTCGAAAACTATTCATCGGATTATCTTGAAATTTTCAGAGAATATTTTCGAAACGTACTTCAAGAAAATGTAAAAAAAAACAAATCTATTTTTTGAAAATCCTGACTGCATCTCACCACTTAACCGTTTGAGTGCCACGGAGCGATTTTGCGCTTCTCCTTTGTCTCTTGAACAGTGCCAGCGCTCTAGGCTGCGAAACCGATAACCGCGACACGCTCGGTTTCTGTCGATGTGCGACTTTACGGTTACCACTTTATTTTAGATAAAAGTAAAAGAATGATAAAACTAGTAAAAGAACAAACAAATTTTAATTTCAATTATAATATATAATATATATAATATTTATTGTGAAAGAACGGTAGTTTAAATTTAATCGAAGTATTGTCCATCATTAGCAACTACTTTTTCCCATCTTTCAGGCAGCGTTCGGATTCCATGTCTGAAGAACTAATTATCTTTTAAGGCTATCCACGAATCAACCCAATTTTTGGTATCTTCGTATGATGTGAACCGCTGCTCCAACAGAGCATGTGCCATTGACCGGAACAGATGATAGTCGGACGGCGCAATGTCTGGTGAATACGGCAGGTGGGGTAGTACTACCCAATCAAGTGTTTTCAAATAGTTTTTCACCGGAACCGCTACATGCGGACGAGCATTATCGTGTAGAAGAATAATTTTGTCGTGTCTGGAGTAGTATTGAGGGCGTTTTTCCTTCAGAGTTCGGCTCAATCTCATCAATTGTGTTTGGTAGAGTGTTCCACTGATTGTTTCGCTTGGATTAAGCAACTCGTAATACACCACACCCAGCTGATCCCACCAAATACACAGCATGAGTTTTTTTCCATGAATATTCGGTTTTGCTGTGGATATTGACGCGTGGCAAGGTAGTCCCCATGATTTTCTTCTTTTTGAATTATCGTAATGTATCCACTTCTCATCACCAGTTATGATTCGATGTAAAAAACCTTTTCTTTTGTGCCTAGCTAGCAGCATTTCACTCATGCATAATCGGCGTTCAACATCTCTCGGCTTTAATTCGTATGGAACCCAATTACCTTGTTTATGAATCATTCCTAACGATTTTAAACGATGTGAGACTGCTTGCTGAGTGACTTCTAAAGTAAGTGCAAGTTCTTTTTGCGTTTGAGATGAATTTTCCTCCAATAATTCTACCAATTCTGCATCCTCGTAAATTTTTGGCCTTCCACTGCGATCTTTGTCTTTTACGTCGAAATAACCGTTTTTAAACTTTTGAAACCACTCATAACATGTTCTCTCACTCAAGGCAGCCTCATTATATGCTTCTACGATCAATCGATGCACCTCAGCTGCAGATATTTTTAAATTAAAGAAGTAAATTAAAAGTTCCCGCAAATGACGCTTATTTAGCTCAAATTTAGACATTTTTGGATAAAAAAAAATATATGATGCTAATAAGAAGTTAATAATATGATAGGGTTATGTTGCTCTTGAATGATTAACCTAATTTTCAAGCCGGTTATCATCTGCGAATTCTAACGTAAGCCTTGTGCAATGCCATTTTTCTCAAAACTGCGGAAACTTATTTGTACACCTAATATAATATATAATTAAAATGCACAAATATGCTTGTCAAAGCATAATGCATGCAAACCTTTTTTACATTCTACACAAATTAATCTAGACCTTTTTATAGTACTATTTTTAGCACTGCAAACTACGCAACGCCTCAAATTGCGTCCTGGTAGTTTTTCTAGTCCGTATACCTTTTTCCCCCTTATGTTTAATTCATTTTCCCTTGTTCCTAACCATTCATGTTCTATTTCCGAAATAATATTCGATATATATCGAAGCCGTGACATTGCTTCTCTTCCCACAGTTTCCTTGTACAACAAATACGAATTTAATATCATTCTTGTAAATATATTGAAGGTCATTTTTTTCCAATACTTCACTGTACGACGTTCGTCCAGATAGGTATAAAACATTTTGTCCGACTCGTCTACACCACCCATATAATTATTATATGAATTGATAATCTGTGGTTTTGTTTTTTGTCTTTCTCTTCCATTGCGATTTTGAGTTAATGTTACATTCGCTGCCAATGCCTCTGTAGAAATTAACAAAACGGGGTTCTTTGAACTCTTTTTTTCACGATGTGCACATAGAAGTACCTCGGCATTGCGAAAATATTTCGTTTCTCCAACTTTTAATTCCTTAGCTTCCTTGGGGATATCTTTCCTATTTCTCCTGATTGTTCCCGTTATATAAGTATTTCTTGAATGTAAAAATTTGGCTAACGCAGTGCTTGTAAAATAATTGTCAACATATACGTGATATCCTTTATCTAAACAATCAGCATCTTGCAATAATTTTGTTACAACGTCATAACCAAGCCCATTTTGCGAATTCTTTGATTGTGCACCTTGATAACAATAAAATGCTACACAATATTTTGATATTGCATCACACAACATCCAAAACTTAATACCCCATTTATGATGCTTCTTGTTGGGTAAATATTGTGTAATACTGGAGTGACACAGTGTTCCCACTAAAGACTCATCGATAGATAACATTTTGTGTGGAGTGTAATATGTTTGAAAGATCCGATTGGCGTGCTCAACAATCGGATTGAATTTAGCACATGGATCATATTTTTCGTGCCCCGGTGGAAAACATTTTTTATTATCAACGATATGAAAACATCTTAAAATATTTTGAATTCTGTTCCTTGAGAACATCTTCTTAAACCAAGGAATTGCTCTAGAACTTTCAGTCCAATATGAATATATTGTTGGTCTATTTGTTATTCCCATTTCCAATAGTACGGCTACAAATGCCTTCAGTTCCAGTATAGTGACAGGATACCAATTTACCATTCTAGAGTTATCAGTTCTTGTGGATTTTAATAACATTTCTTCTGCATATTTGTTTGTTTCCTCAACCATCATTGCCCAAAGAGAATTCGTGAAAAAAAGATTAAAATATTCAATCGGTTTGGTTCTATTAGATAAACGGCATCGCGGTCCCGACATTTCAATGAATTGAAATGAATTGCCTTGATCAATGTATTCATTTTCCGTAACCATGATATATTTTGAAATGTCACCAGTATTAGGAATATTAATGTCAGAAACAGAATCGTCGATAACATTAATCTTTCTTCTTTTAAAAATAATAACTTCTATATCATCGCTATCGTAATTCGAATCCTCTATTATATTGCTCGTCTTACGTTTAGAAGGCATTTAATTGCTGAAGGGCATCAAATAAAAATATAAAAAAATTATACTGTAAAATACAAAAAAAATAGTGAAAATTTTACTGTACATACCTTTTACATATGCAATAAATATTTAAATTATATTCTTCTATTATTTAAAGACGCTGATGAATCTGTACTTACGCTCAGAAAGATGACAGAACAACACTGAATTGAAACAATTACAGCTACCGTATAAAGCTGAAAACAACGCAATAGCGCTCCTTGGCATTCTTGGAGAAGGAATGAGACAAGCGCTGTCGCGCCGCTTGGCATTTTTGGACGGGAAAACAGCAAAGACACGTGGCACTCAAACGGTTAAAGAAATTTCATAATATTTTATAATTGACTTCTGTTAACACGAATGGACGTAAATCGTCATGGCTTAACAAATTACGTAATGCATTCAGTATAACGTGGATAATACAGTATAACGTTTCTAGTGTGCGTGATAAAATCACTTTTATTCTCTCATAAAGTTAATGTCATCTTTTAAACGTGATTAAATCATATACACTATATCATTGTGATCTATGTATATGTATATAAGACAAATAATCTTAATTCCTATACTGTTGAGATTTTTAAGGAAAGTAAAACTCAATGGGTTGTTCTGGAACAGAAAAACGACGATTAAACTTCTTTTCACCCGTTACACTTTTATTTACTCTTTCTTTGATTAAACTCCTTATCTTTATTTTGGCACTAAAAATCACACACGTGCTTCCTGGTTTCTTTGTACGTATCTATGTGTTCCTCTCTATCCATCAATCAGCGTTGCCAAATTCACTACCAACCGCGATAGCGTGGCAAATTCAGTTTAAGAGGTTATGTCTATTTGCGAGCGCAAAAAAAACACGTTTTTTTATGAATTTTTTTTGGAATGACCTTTTATTTATACTTTATATATTAACATTTATATAAAAGACATGTACTTATATCAAATTTCTGAAATTTTAAGATCTCGTTGTTCGATTTCAAAAATATACAGGTATTCATACGAAGAAATAATAATATTTGGATTTTTGACAAAATGGCGTCTATTTAAAAATAATGTTTCGTTTTTAACTGAAATTTTCGCTCCAAATTGTTAAAAAGAAATAGTAATAATTTTTTTAAATCTTATTTCTCCATACAATACCTGAGTAATATAATTAAGAAGATTGTGAAAAAATTCGAAACCGATCTGTAGAGCCGTTTCGGAGAAATCTTACTCACCGATTTTGAAAACACAGTTTCGAGAAAAACGCGTTTGAAGTTTCAAAGAGACGTTTACATCTAATTAAAATTTTTTGTTTGCAGTTTACATGGAGTGAAAAATATTTTCCGGATCAATTAGAAATTTTCAGAGAATATACTTAAATATATATACATTCCGGAAATGCAAAAAAAAATTGATTTTTTGAAAATTCTAAAAAGTACATTTTCTTTACATGTAAATACAAAATTTAGAATAGATTTGATATTTATTGAAAATAATTCTAGATTGGTATTTTATCCAGACACTTAAGCAAAACCTCACCATTCTATAGTAAAATAAATTACATTTTTTTATGTAATCGATAAGATTATCTATTTGATTAGAAATGAACGATAATTAAATTGATAGCATTATCATGATAACAGTAAGAGACTTTTTAATATATGATGTTTTATTGAACGCGATAACGAAGATATTTTCAGATTAATCGATATTATATGAAATGAAAATAATGCTTAGTTCGCATTTTAAGCTCACGATTCTTATTTTCGTTGTTAACGTTTAACTAAACTAGACGAAAACTATTGGATTATGTTCGTACAATTTAGAAATCCCACACTGCGATGTGAACGCTTTAATATATCTTCTTTTTTAAAAGAAAATCAAATGAAAGAAAAATACGTTAAATATATTGCTATAAGTACTTTTATACTAGTTTTTTATTTATAAAGATCAGCTAATTATTATATTCTTATCTCGTAATAAAATTTATTTCTTCATAACTAATGAAATATACACACAAACACACACACAGAGTAATCTGTGAGTTAATATGTGTCAATGAGCAAAAACTATGGCCAATGAAGTATTAAAGATTTATTCGTAATATTCTTCTTCGTTATCAATTAACAATAAATCACATAAATCTTTTTTAATAATTCTTTAAAATATCATTTTTTTTTTTTTTACTTTTTCCATTCCTTTAATTTCTTTTATTTTTCAATTTTATTTGTTTCATCATATATTGCATAAATATATGTTTATATTTAAAATACATAATATGAGCAGTATGATAAGAGAGAGTTAGTTTTAATTTTTTTATATTTATTTTTTTATTATAATTTTCTAATGGTAAGGTTTTTACCGCTACGCATAGCTTTTATGACTAATAAGAAATCTTATTAATAACATTAACTGTCGTAATATTTATTTGTAACATCATTAGTTGAGTTTTTATTCGAAAAAAAGGTATAATAATAGAAGAACGAGAAAAAAGTTACCTCATCTCGTTACTATTTTTTACTATTAAGTAATAAAAATGGAAAAAAAAAACCAAAAAAAGAAGAGGTATGAATAGGAGATAATTTAAAAGTAATAATAATACTTCTTATCTAAATGAATAAGCAAATTTTATCAAATATCAAACATTCTGATTTGTAGTTATTTAAACGTCTGCTAACAGCGCTGCCTGTTTGCTTACAATTTAGTGGAATTCTCAGGAGAATATAAATATCGAGTCAAAAACTATTTTATTTTCTATAGATAAGATACTCTAACAAAGAAGTGTTGTAGTGAAGAGATTACTTTTAGAGAATACGATCTATCTCAGGTTGGTTGGTGAAATAATACGATATTAATATTAATAATTTACTGTAAATTAAAAAAATAATGTAACAATAGATGTTGATAAAAAAAGCTTGAACATTTTTTCGTGCATATTTTCTTGTAAGAATAATTATTCATTCAAAAGCAATCATATAGTGTATCTTTGGGATGAACGATTCGAGATCTCAAATTAATTGAGATTCCTCGATGAGACATTGCCTCAAGTAGTTGGTCGCCGTTTTTCTATGGCTCATTCGTCCGTTGCTCGTTCAAGGAGAGTGTTCAAGTTCTCCTTGATTTGTAAGAGTTCTTAATTGTAAATCTGACCGTACGTTTGTTGATATTTATGAACGTGAGTATAAATGTAATTTACCGTAACTCGTAAAGTAACATTTGAAAGATTTTTTCATCGATTAATCATTTAAATGCATTAAGGTTGCTTCGAAATTTTATATTTAACAAACCTTCAAGCTCTTTTCCTTATTGCTTAACGTACTCAATTCGCGTTGTTAAATAAAAAAATCAACGTTTTTGGGCCAAAACGTTCTATTAAATAGTGATTCGACTGACGTACGACTTCTTTAAATGTCAACTTAAATAAATCAGTTCGATATTTTATTTTAGTGTTTGTTTGATAGTGTGATCAATAACTATAATGATATTAACATTATTGTATATAATTTAAATGCATACATTCACACATTTCCGTTTAATATAAATTCAGTTAGATCAGAAATCGTCATCAATGTTAAATGATGAATTGAACGTTACATGTTAAAGTATTATGTTTTTTTTAAATTACTACCAAGTATTTTGATAATTTGCAATTTTTTGTTTATGTAAAACCAAAGAAAATATCGTCGAAATTACGTGAAGGCAAAAGTGTATCCGAGATTAACAGAGTACGATTTTATGTCACTGACATTATTATAAAATTTCTATATTTATCTTTTTGATATTCACGTTAAATGTTGGACGTTACCAACATTTTACCACGTTGAACCATTTCAAGTTCGAAGGTATTATAGATCTAAATCCATTCGGGTTTCAACACATTTTAGTTTCTATTTTTAAAACGGCATTTATAAGCATTTCTTAGGTTAGTCTATAACACATTTGGCACGAAGTCAAGCGCCATATAGTGACAGTTGTAGCAGAAATCAATAATTTGCTACCACGTTATTAGCGGAACATTGCCAACTGGCAAATCGCTCATTGGCTCCTGGTTCATTATCAGTCATTGGTCCATTCACTCATCTTTTCGTTTACCTATTTATTCTCTAACTTATAAATCATCATTCTTGTAATTAAATCTACGCGACTCATATACTATAATTAAATTAGTATTATCATCTCGCTATAATTGCTCACCTTACTATCACCGGCAATTATTGTACATCTAGCAATAAAGCTCCTTACGTAGTTGCAAGTTCTCGGACTTTTCATTTTCTATTCTTCTTCACTGGCCTTTTCTAATAGGCGATATCGACCTTATTAATCTGACCTAGATGTACACTACAAATGAATACAATTGGCGAGTAAATGTAACGCTAACAGAACGATGACTCAGCTATCAGTGAGACTAATTGGATATGTGTGAATCAAACAAATTTAAAAGGGGAGATGCAGTAATAGGCGTGAAAAAAGAAGAATTTTTATTAATTTTTTTTTATAATAATTATTTTGTTTTAGAAAACTGATTACACAGAATTTTTGTACGATGTTTCAACTTGACTTCTACAAAATTTCAAAAAAACTAGTGTGTGTACTTATGTACGCACGTAAGAAGTTATACTTCTTTTGCGTACCAAAACAAATATAACCTCAATAACCTTAAAGATAACTTTAAAAAAAAACTTCAAAGAAAAAAAATAACTTAAAAAAAAATTTATTATTATTATTATTATTATTATTATTATTATTATTATTATTATTATTACTATTATTATTATTATCATTATTAATTTTTCTTATAACTTTTTAATTTTCCTTGTTTATTTTTTTATTAATGTTATTATATTATATTATTATAATAAATATTCAAAGAAGGACTATTTTATAGTTCTATTAATAATTAGTAGAAATTTCATCAAAATTTTTGAAAATTTCTAAAAGAGTTTTCCCATCTTACACTTAATTTTATATACTTATAGAAATACTAAATAAATAATTATTTACATTATTATACAAGGAATGTTATCGTTAATACAATCATCATGTGATACCACGATTTTAAATCCCAAACCACGTGTGCTAACTGTCTGAAATTTCACATCCTTATTACACTATTTTCCCTTTACAAGATTCGAAATGACTATAATATAGAAATAAAGTTTATTATTTTATATTCAACACGACAATCTTTAGGTACATCATCTTCTATGTCACATTTTAATTTTTTTTGTCATACTTGCTTCGAAAGTTCAACTTTCGAGCGCTGGGTGGGGTCGGAAAAGATACTCATTTTTAGAGACTCTACCATACTGCCTTTTTTCCGCAGCCTAGGCCGCAAAGTTTACTTCTCCTTTTTTTCCGTACTGTCCTTGTACAATCGGATGAAATTAAGAACGAAATAAATCAAATTCTAGTTTACCGACCGCAGATTTTTAGTAAATTTTATTCTTAGTTACTATTTAGTGGCGCTGATTATTTCTCTGTTGACGGCTCATTGCGAAGAGAACCTAATGTTAATAAAATAACAACAACGCCATTTTACTACATAAATACATAACAAGTTGAATAGAAATATAAAAATACATAATAAGTTGAATAAGTTTATAAAAATATTGCGATATTGTATTCTGACTGATTATAAATTTTTTCATTTTTAAAATGGTTATCCCTCGAAAGTTTAAATTACGAAGCAATAATGACAAAAAATAATGTACGTTATTCCCGCCACGAACCTTAAGCTCATATCGCAACATTGTCGTTGTCAGAAAATAACCACTTTAAGGCCATATGACATAAATTACTATTAGATGATGAACTTGTAACACTTTCATCACATTCCGCAGTTTTAGGATTGAAAACATTTTGCCATTTAACGGTACGTGTCTATAGAGTCAATTAATTTGTTTCTTTATTTTCAGCTTTCGATGTTTCTTTTGTTGTTATTTCCACAAGACTATTCATAAAATATAATAGGCAGGTTGAAAACGGTTGCTTGCAGCTTCCATCCACTACCTATTAATTGTAGAATGTCTCGGAAACTATTCATGAGATTAACTTGAAATTTTCAGAGAATATTTTCGAAACGTACTTCAAGAAAATGTAAAAAAAAACAAATCAATTTTTTAAAAATCTTGACTGAGTCTCACCACTTAAAAGAAACTAAGCACTACGCTGATCTTTATAGTAACGGAATATAAAAATAATTATATTTATATAAAATATAATTATATTATATATAATATATATTTAATATATTAAATAATAACTTTATTTTTAAGGTAAATAATAACTTTAAATAAGTTATTTACATTAATTAAATAATTTACAATTCTAATAAGTTAAATAATAACTTTATTTTAACACAATAATAACTTTATTTATTATAATAATAATTGAATTCGTATCTTTTTCTATATTACCTTCTTCTACCCTTACAATGTTGAAGTATGGAAGATTAAGTTCTTATAATCAGACAGTTGAAAAAACGCGTGCACAGTACGGAAAATGAAGATTATTTGATGACCATACGAACATACACCTATCGTGGTTTGTTTCATTTCTTCCTCTCTCTCCCTTCCATTAGCTCTAAAAATAGCAAATTAAAGCACATTTCATAGATTAATCAAAACCTTCTGCGAATTCTATAGATTTACCGGAATATATACATTGACCGTAACATACAAAAAATGATATCGAAAAAATGGATTGGTTCGCGTACTTCGTTTAAGGGAAAAAACGTTGAAAGAAAATTATATATTCCCCTGCTGATAATAAGTTATTATAATGAATCGTTTCCACATTTCCTAACATAACGAAAAGAACAATGATTTGTCAATGAAATTCTCCGATTTCAATTCTAATTTCAGAAATGGCCGAAGAAACACCGTTATGGCTGAGCAGCGAGTTTTTGCAAAATATATTGCGGAAGGCAAAAAATGACAATTCGATCCGTGTGATCGATGTATTTTCAAAACCGGCGACGGCTAAGGGGGACAACTATAGTAGCGACATGTACAGAGTTTCAGTTGAATTTTCGTCCAAACAAGAAGACCGAGAAGTTATGAACAAAATATCTTTCATTGTTAAAGTCGCACCATCGGCAGATACTATACAAAGAAAAATGGTAGGTATTACAGTCGTTTGTTTTGAAATTAGATTCACGATTGAGAGTAAGAATAAAGAAAGACAATCTGAATGTACGATGAAGCGTGTAATTAATCTTTTGCACTCGGCGCCGTTTCGGAAGTAACCTACCGACAATTCGACGCTATTCTTGAGTCATCATATTAAATAGCATAACTTTTAAGCTATTATAAGTAAGGTATTTTGACGAGGTTTGATTTGTCTAAATTTGTCGGCATCGATGAACATATATTTGCAAACAAATCAGAATTTATTTCTTATTATTTTGTGCAGTTATATGCTAAACTTATGTTGTGTCACGACTGCACTGACAGCCGAGTGCGAAGGGTAAAATTGAAAAAATACGATCAATAATATAATACGTCGAATTGTTCGTCTAGATCGAGCAATCAAAGGTCTTCGATACGGAAATATCGATAATGGAGAACCTGTTGAAGAAAATGAACGATCTAGTTGGACCAGCTCATAATCTCAGTGCACAAATCTTCTACAGTAAGAAAGAATATCCGTGTTTTCTAGTGATAGAGGATCTAGTTCCACTTGGATTTCGTATGGCTGACCGTCAAGCTGGTCTTGACCTTCCTCACTGCTTGTGTGCGATGCAAGGACTGGCTAGATTTCATGCGAGTAATGTGGCCGTATGCGAAAAGGTAAGAATCTATTTTATCGAAAAGAGGGATTTTTTACCTACAGGAGACATTACGGTTCTACACCAACGGATTTTTACAAGCTTTGATATATTAGTAGTATACCTTTTAGGTATCTCGTGGTAAAATATTTCGGTGAATTGGCCAGCCAATTTTGAGAGAAAAGCTTTCAAAATTTTCTTTTTTTTTATACGCGTACTTATCTTCCTGTAAATTCAATTTTTTATCAATTGATGCAATAACAAGTGTTCGGTTCTCTTTGCGGGGGAGTCTTTTTTTATAAGTTATTTAAATAAGTTTATAAGATTTATTATATTAGTTTATTTATTATATAAGTTTATTAATATTATTATATTTAAAAAAGTTATTAAAAAGTTTAAAAAAATTTTTTTACATTTATTAATTTTTAATTATATACAGGAAAGTAAACGAAAATTATCACCAAAAAATTGGAAATATAATAATAAGTTGTTTAAAATCTTGCGCAAATAATAAGAGACGATTATTTTGTTAATTACAGTTATCATTTAATTCTTTAACCAGTAAACATCATAAAAATATATACAATTTTAATAGTAATAAATAATAATTATATATATACTCTTATCATTAAAAATTTCATGCAAAAAATTTAAATTATTTCAATAAAAATATTTAATAAATATTAATAAATTTGAAAACAAATTGTTTTAAACTTATGTATAGAAATAACTTATAAAAAAAAAAGATTTTCCCAAGAAGAATCGAACACAAACCCATCGGATCGGCAGCTGAAAACACTACTACATACGCTATTGCGCCAATTGATAAACAATTGAATTTACAGAAAGATAAGTACGTGTATAAAAAAAAAGCAAATTTTGAAAGCTTTTTTCTCAAAATTGGTTGGCCAGTTTAGAAATATTTTATCACGAGAATACCTTAAAAGTGTACTACTAATAAACCAAAGCTCGAAAAAATCAGTTGGTGTGCAACCGTAATGTCTCCTTGCTAGTAGAACAAAGCTTCGGGATTATAATGCTTATCATAAGCTGCAAATTTTGTGCCCACAAATGGGAATTCGAAACTCGCGTGGCTGGAATCAAAATGCTTACATGCGAAATATCTACCTGGAGGATAACTAAAGTTTAATATCCCTTATAATTATATAATAATAATATCCTTTATCGTTGGACGTGTTCCAATGTTAGGCAGGCTTTTTCTTTAGAAAATTTAAAAAGGCTTTTAAGCGTGGATTTGTTTGTAAACGGACATGATGTAATAATAATTATTTCGTAAATCATTTATTTGAAATTAAATATATATGTGGGGTTTGGAATTATTTAAGAAATATAAATATGAATGTGTATAATGGTATGAGTGTGAGAATGATTGAAAGGAATGAAAGAATGCACCGGTCGAGGATAAAGAAAGGGACCGTTGCGTTAGATAAAGATATGTGTTTAGGTTTAGGGTTACACCGTCCGGACTTTGTCGCCTTTGTGTGGCTACATCGAAATCTCCCGAACGTTCTCGATGTTGGAATACAGGAAAAGCCTTTATTCGTGGTTGGAATTATCGGAAAGATTCCAGAAGGAATGACGAGAAACAACGGGAAACGATGGAGGGGATGTTGGGTTTAAGTAATCGACGGAAGGGACTGGTGGGTGCGTTCTGTAGTAGTTTTCTGGTTGAGACGATGGGGGAAAAGTATAACGAAAAGTACGGAAGATAACGGGGGGGACGGCGAAGGGACAAAAGACGACGATAGGCGACGACGAATCGGGTTCGGGTGTTCCTTGCTAATTAAGACTGTTGTTTGCGGACGTAGAGAGTTTCACCTTGTATATCGTAGTATTAGTTTAGATTATAGATACTTACTATTCTATCTCTTAAAACATTATAGCTATTATTTATTAATGAATAAATACTTTACTACTACCATTTATAAATATTAATCGTACATATACATGTATATCAATAATTAGACGATACAATATGTTTTTAGGAACCCAATCTCAAAACGCTTTACACCAGAGGAGTATACTACTGTGAACAAACTTCCGAAATAACGCTGTTCTTCACGTATGGAACAAAATCGTTAGCCGAAGAAGTAAAAAAATGGCCTAATTTTGAGAAGTGAGTACTATAAATACTTCAGTAAGTTGCAAAAGTTTTCAGTCTAATATATAATAGAAACAATTTTGTTGTTGGTCAAATTTATTTAAATTTTTCCATATGTACGGAGGCACTACCAGATGTTAACTTTAGATCGATATAAGACTTAGTATATCAAAAGTATTCCTTTAAGGTGTTCCCGCATTGAAATATTAAAACAAGATGGCTAACCAATTCCGAGGAAAAAGCCTTCAGGTTTTAGTATGTTTATCTTCTTCTTCTTCTTTCTTTGGTTTAGGCAAATTGCCTGTTTCGTAACGACGTTTTTCTGCCTATTGCACTGTTAAATTGTCGCACCATCGTTTTCGTGGGCGTCCCGTGCTTCTGCGGCCAACCGGTGACTTATCCCGTGCAATTCTGACAATTCTTCCGTTGTCCATTCTGTTAATATGTTCGTTCCATTCTTTTTTTCTTTTTAGTATCCATTCGTTAATGTTTTCCACTTTGCATGTTCTTCTTATATCTTCACTTCTTTCTCGATCCAGTAGTGTTTTTCCAGTTATTCTGCGAAGAATTCTCATTTCGGTTGTCTCTAGTAACTGTTTCGTTTTCGCCGTGTCTGGTCGAGTTTCTGCGGTATGTGACATAATAGGTCTTACCATTGCCTTGTAGATTCTTGCTTTGGTCTCTATGTCCATGTTCTTGTTTCGCCATATTGTGTCATTCAAACAACCCGCTATTCTGGATGC
>QUOG01000080.1:92568-113845 GCA_010416905.1 Polistes dorsalis
AAAAAGAGAGAGAGAGAAAGGGAAAGAATATCGTATATTCATACAGTGATTCTCCAAAATATTCAGACATTACAGTATGACCAACTTTATGACATCATATTTTGGGTGTTTATTAAAGCAATTACTCTGATTATTGTTTATAGCAAAAAGTGATTTATTGTATTAATCTCGTCAAACGTATATAATTTATTTTAAACATTTACAAATTATATAATAAAAATTATTTAAAAAAAATAATTTAAAATTAAGGTAGAAATATATTGAGGAGCCAACATAATATTCTGGACCTACATTTTATTATATGGAGTTGAAAACTTATTATTAGTATTTATTGAGAGTATTATGTATTTATTATATATTTATTTAAACAAAGTTAAAAACTATTTATTTCGAAGTACAAAAAAAATTAAGATTAATAATAGTTTGAAGTTTTATTAAGACAAAAATATAAATACTATATTTTTATTAAACAAATCTCCCAAATTCTTAATCTCCAATAATAATTACCAGATCCGAATCCCATTTAAAATTTACGGAATGAATTAGTAAGAAAATTCTGAAGATTCAAATTTTTCCAGTAGCTAAATAAAAACGAAGACTCGAAAATGATTGGGCAAATATAACAATAGAACATTTTTAAAAAATTATAAATAATATGTCAAACAGATATGAAGACATGTTCTAAAAGAAAATAGTTACGTTACAAAGTATTAAAATTATATGTTCGATAATAAATTAGATCAAATAAGTGATAAATGAAAAAAATCTGAATATTTTTTGAGCTAAAAATACAGGAGCGGATTTAAGCACGGTTTTTATGGGCAGTAATTCAAAGCCCCGTTCAATAAAATTTAAATCGTTGATTGGCAAATAATTGAATTTAAATAAAATACCAAGAACATCAAATAAAATAAAAAGAGTTCTTTAATGTCTGATACTTATGATTTATCCTTTTTAATAAATAGGTAGAAAAATAGTTTTTTAAAAAATAGCGAGTAAGTCATTGTAACTAAACCAGTCTTGGGTTAATTGGGTAGGCCCTTGAGTGTTACTGCAGGATGTGGTCTTCAAATTTTTTCGGTTCAAAAAACCCTTATTAGGGTAAAAATATTTTGACACACTTTCTCATAAAAAGATCAATACTTGATTTGCTTATATTTTTGTATGCTGCTTTTTATACTATTTAAAATAGTAATACAAAGCTTTAATTTTATTATTAGACACTGATTGTGAGATGAAAATTTTCAATAACAACAAATGATATTAATACAATGTAATATATTTAAACAACAATTCGTGGAACCCTTGGATTCCATGGAAAAAAGTTTGAAGACTCCAGGGTTCCCAAAATTAACGATTTGTTTTTACAAAAATGTGACATTATTTCATTATAAATAACGTTATTATACATTCTTCTTCTTTATTCTTTAATTTAGGCAAGTTGCCTGTTTCGTAACGACGTTTTTCTGCCTATTGCACTGTTAAATTGTCGCACCATCGTTTTCGTGGGCGCCCCGTATTTCTGCGGCCAATCGGTGATTTATCCCGTGCAATTCTGCCGATTCTTCTGTTGTCCATTCTGTTAATAGACAGAGTGTCGTTTCTATGAGCCGCAAATTTTTTTTACGTTGGGTAGGGAGCTAACCTGATCCAACAACCTTCTTCCTTTTCCCGGGCTTAGGACCGGCAACATGATCGCTGATCTTGATCCGTCCAGCGATCATGCAGGCGGAGTTATTATCTCCTTCTATGTATATTAATCTGTATATTAAAACAAATCTAGAAATTAATATAACTAAACTTAAAGATATTAAACTAATTCAATCTAAATAAATTAAATATTATAAATTTACTGAATAAAAAATTATCAAAATAAATTCAAGCATTAAATTTAATTTAATAAAAAATAATTTTTGATAATATAAATATAAAAATTCTAATAATGTATAATAAAATAATATTTATAATTATAATAAATTTTTAATTATGAAATATAAATTAATTAATCACATTAATCATTTAATTATATAAATTTAATTTAAAATAAAATATTTTATGTCTTTAATTCCACAAATTAGAATTTTTAATTTTAAACTACTTACATTTAATTAAATATAAATAATTCCAATCCTAAAAACACACACAAAATTTAAAGGCATTCAATGTAAAATTAATATTAAATAATCTATTGAATTAAATATTGAAATAAATATAAAGAGTAAACCGCTCTAAAAAACATAAAATTATTATAACTACTTAACAATTTAAAATGTTAACATACTAATCTAATTAATAAAAATATTTCTATAATTAAATATACACATACAGGAGCTTATAAATTAGACGAACATAATAAAAATCAAAATAATCCCAATGAAGGATAAATTGATAATGACCCTTTATTTATAAATATTAATCATCTACCCACACATTCATAATTTAAATAAACTAAATAAAATAATCCTGATGAACATAACCTATGAGATAATATTATTATTAATCTACCTAAAAATCCTGATTTTATTAAAGTTATTAATTCTACTATTAAAATTCCTATATGAACAATTGATGAATAAGCTATCAATATTTTTAAATCAATTTGAATTAAACAAACTATTCTAATTAATAAACCACCAATAATTCTAAAAGAAGTTAAAATATAATTAATTTTAACAGCATCGATATATATATAAATAAAATTTGAGAAAAACGTAATACACCATATCTTCCTAATTTTAATAAAATTCCAGCTAAAATTATTGAACCATAAACTGGACCTTCAACATGAGCCTTTGGCAATCAAATATGAAATTAAAAAGTTGGCATTTTAATCATAAATGCCAAAATAAAAATTAAATCTATCGATGACCTTAATTCAATTATTTTAAATATTATAAGAATTATTATTAATCTCTCTCTTTTATAATGTATATAAAATTTTATTATTAACCATAAAATATGTATAGAAGAAATTACTTAAATTTATTATTATTAAACATCCAACAATTTATAAACTTGTTAAAATTACATAAAAAGAATATAAATCTATATAAAATAAATTTATCCTTCCAATTAATAAATTTGTTAAAAAGATGTTTACAAACATTATCATAAAAAATATAAAAAAAAATTATTAATTTATTAAATTTATTATTAAATAAAAATAAACCTATTCTAAAAATTATTATTATTAAAAGTTTTATCATAAAATCAATATTAAATTTTCAATAAAATCATTCCCATAAAAACGAATTAAAAAAAAAAATTAATAAATAATAATCTATAATATATATATTATAATAAATATTTATTAAATTTGTAACCACTAAATATTTAATTGGTAACAAAATTATTAATAAATGATTATAAAATTTCAATAATAATATTATTCTTAAAAAAAATAAAATAAATAATATAATTCTATACATATATTTTATAATATACATATATTCTATATATACATATATTCTATAATATTATTATATTAATAAACAATAATAAAATTAATATAAAAATAAATTTAAAATTTATTTTAAAAGCTTTATACTTTAAAATAAAACATAAATTTTTCAAATTTAAATAAATAATATTTTAAAGCTTCAAAAAAATATTTAAATTTTGATATATCTATAATCTCCAAAAGTAATATTTTTAAATTAAACTACATTTTGTTATAATATATAAATTAAAAATTAAAAAATATTTTATTTATTTTTAAACATTTTAAATGAATAAAATTGTTGGAAAAATAAAACGAGTTGCCTATCTTGGTATCTCAGGTGTCTCCGATACAGTGGTACCAAACCACTTAGTTTTTAGTAAGTTGGCAGATGGTATAATAAACCGAGTTAGCGCGGCGCGGTACAGGAGGTAGCCACGTGTAGAGTTGCAATATTATGTAATTTCTCAGTTATGTTAAATAAATACCTTTTTCAACGATACTGCGTATTTCAGTTTAATTGGATAACCCGACAAAAATTAATATTTTAACTCTATTAATTTGAATTATTATAATTTCAATCATAATTTATTTATTATATATATATTATCAGTTAATATATCAATTATCATCATAATAATTTTATGAATTTTATACACAATATTTTCATCTTTAACTATGAATACAACACAATCAATTTATTCTTTTTAATATTTTTGATAATCATTGGAGATTTAATAATCTTATTCCTTATATTTATCAGTTTAATTTCAAATGAGATTGAAATTTCTAATATTAGAAAAAATTTCCTTCTTCTTCTTCTTCATTCTTTGGTTTAGGCAAATTGCCTGTTTCGTAACGACGTTTTTCTGCCTATTGCACTGTTAAATTGTCGCACCATCGTTTCCGTGGGCGTCCCGTGCTTCTACGGCCAACCGGTGCCTTATCCCGTGCAATTCTGACAATTCTTCCGTTGTCCATTCTGTTGATATGTTCGTTCCATTCTTTTTTTCTTTTTAGTATCCATTCGTTAATGTTTTCTACTTTGCATGTTCTTCTTATATCTTCACTTCTTTCTCGATCCAGTAGTGTTTTTCCAGTTATTCTGCGAAGAACTCTCATTTCGGTTGTTTCTAGTAACTGTTTCGTTTTCGCCGTGTCTGGTCGAGTTTCTGCGGTATGTAACATAATAGGTCTTACCATTGCCTTGTAGATTCTTGCTTTGGTCTCTATGTCCATGTTCTTGTTTCGCCATATTGTGTCATTCAAACAACCCGCTATTCTGGATGCCTTCATTGTCTGTTTTCTTACCTCTGCTTCAACATCACCATACCCTGAGATTTCTATTCCTAGGTACTTAAATCTCATTTCCTGCTGAATAACCTTCCCTTCAATTTCCAGTTTACATCTTAACGGTGTCTTTGATGTTGACATGCATTTGGTTTTCTGGGCCGATATTTTCATATTGAATGATTTGGCTATGCAGTTAAATCGGTGTAGTAGACGTTGTAGATCATCCTCGTTTTCGGCCACTAATACAGCGTCATCAGCATAGCATAGGATGGTTATCTCTTCGTTGCCCATTTTATATCCTTTTAGGGGTCTTACATGTCTTATTATTTCATCCATAATGATGTTAAAAAGCAGGGGGCTTAGGGAATCCCCTTGTCGGATACCACGACCTGCATCAATCGGTTCAGTCAAGACACCATTTATCTTTGCTTGGATCTTATTGTTTCTATAGATGTCCTCTATGGTCTTGATAATATTATTCGGGATTTGCCGATTATAGAGGAGGTGTATAACATCCTTTAACTGCACTCGGTCGAATGCCTTTTCCAGATCAATGAAACACATATATTCTGGTCTGTTGTATTCAATCGATTTTTCTGTTATCTGTCTTATGATGAAAACCGCGTCTGTGCATGATCTGCCTGATCTGAATCCCTGTTGTTCGTCTTCTAGATTCGTTAAGCTGTTAATTTTGTTTGTTATAACCTTTGTCGTTAGTTTTAATGAAGTGTTTAAAAGATTTATTCCCCTGTAATTTGTAGGTAGTTTTTTGTCTCCTTTTTTAAACATAACTATGGTTGTGCTAGTTCGCCATTCCTCAGGTATTTTGTGTTGGCATAGTATTTTTTGGATTAGGAATGTTAACTGTTGTGTGAGACGTTGGCCACCATATTTCAGCAATTCGTTTGGGATGCCATCTTGCCCTGAGCTCTTCCTATTCTTTATTTTTCGAATAGCTGTTTCTACATCACTGGACTCAATTTGTATGTCGCTTTTAGTTATTATTTCTGGCGTATTTAGTTCTGCTTGAGGTTCTTCAGGTCTATAGAGTTCTGTTAGATAGTTAATCCAGGTTTCTCTTGAGATCTGATTTGTTTCGATCATTTCGTTGACCTCCTTTCTTTGATTTCTAATAAATCGCCAGATTTGTTTTTGGAGTCCATAGAAGTCACTCTCTATTCTCTTCGAAAAAATCTCCCAATGGTGTTGTTTTGTTTGCCTTACTAATGTCGCTGTTTGGTTCCGGATTCGTCTATACCTTTCGTATGATTCAGGTGTCCGTAATGTTCTATAGTTAAGGTATGCTATTTTCTTTTTTTTGCATATTTCCTTAATCTCTGGGCGGAACCAAGGAGTTTTGATCATTCTAGCCCGGTTTTTTATATTTCGTGTTCCCAGGGCTTCATATGCAGCTTCTAAAATGTTAGTTTTTAGTTTCTTCCAGGCCGTGTTTGTATTATCTTCTTCTTTTATTGGGTTTATTTCGATTTTTTCCTTCAATCTGTTCTCATATAGTTGTTTGGTTGGTAGGTTCCATAGTGACTCGATGTTTATTTTCGATTCTTGAGTTGCTCGGGCAAGATTTCTTTGTTGTTTAAACTTCATTCTTATTTTTGCTAATAGCAGGCTATGATCGCTTCCTACATTCGCGGAATTTAACGTCCTAAAATTTCCTTCTCTTGTTTATAATTTCACTAACATATCTATTTAAAATAAGATGTAAAATAAATAATTTTAATTCAATTAAATTTACATTTAATAAGAACAATATAATTATAAATATATATTAAATATTAATGAACTATTAGATTACACACACAAACCCCAATTTTTTATTCACAATTATATTAATTTTATTACTATTAATAATATTAATTTTAATTACAAAAATTAGTTTAATTAATAAAAAACCCCTTCGAAAATCAATTAAATAATTTAAAAAATAAACATTAAAGAAATAAATTTATTATTATAAGCAATATAATTTTAAAAATTATTTATAAATCTTTTATTCAATTGCAAACTCATATTAATATTAATATATGATGAAATATTGGGTAATTATTAGGCTTATGTTTAATTATTCAATTAATTACAGGAGTATTTTTATCTATACATTACACACCATCTATTAATTAAGCATTCAATAATATTATAAATATCATACAAGACATAAATTATGGATCAATTAAACGAATTTTACATATAAATGGAGCATCATTATTTTTCATCTGTCTTTATCTTCATATTGAACGAAATATCTATTATCAATTCTTTAATTTAATTGAAACATGATTAATTGAAGTAATAATTTATTTTCTAAAAATAATAACAGCATTTCTAGGATATGTTTTACCTTGAGGTCAAATATCATTTTGAGGAGCAACTGTTATTACAAATTTAATATCAGCAATTCCTTATATTGGAGCAAATTAAGTTGAATAAATCTGAGGGGGATTTTTCAGTTAACCCTTTCTCTACGGGCGATACTTCCGCTGAACGGAGTGCTGCGACATCACTGCACGCTATGCGAAGCCGACCATCAGCGGGAGTACCGCGGCGGGGAAATCAAGCTGCTTGAATGTTTCTGAACGAAAAAATTTGTCTCCAAAGGTTATTTGTAAATAAAGATTATTCCAGGGTGTTTATAACGTCTTAGCATGCGCTCTTAAATTTACGTTGGCATTGGCATTAATTCATTGCAATTACAGTGGCATCTTATGGAAAGCCACTATAGTGGCCTTTAGTACCTCAGTGGCATCTTATGGAAGGCCACTATAGTGGCCCGTAGTAGCAAAAGGGTTAATAATTTTTGGAGCGTACTGTGCATATCAAATCATTTTATGAAAATATTTCATGACAATTAACACGTTGAGAGCGGCGTCGGTCCCCAGGGACCGTCGTTAGACTTTTCGTTCGGCCGATATCGGTCCGGTGGGACCTACATTATTAAATTTAAAAGATAAATGTCGCCTGAATGAAATGTAGTCAAATATAGTTATAATGAGCTTTATTAAAGCATTCTAAGCAAAAGTATGGCTAGGATTTACACACGTAACAAAATGTGTAACAACCTTTTTTATTATATTTTTGGCTTTCTTGCGCCAAAATAATCTTGAATTTTCAGCATAACAACCAGAACAATATTTTCGAACTGTATGGACGCTTCCTTCCTTTTTCTGCAATTTATGAAGAATTTTTCCTTCGCAATGCGGAATTTGTTCATCTTCTCGCTGTGTCAGTCCATTTACCAATTGTCTTCGAAATTCCGTAACTGTTACTTTGTCCTGTTACTTCTTGAAAGACGAAGAGCGAATTGATCACAGCAGTGTTCAAACATAACTCAAAGGCTAACTTTTTATACCATTTAGTGTTTTCCTCAAGGGATTGCTATATGCACTCATTTGATATGATAAATCAATGGATGTTTTTGCTTTATTATATTCAACTATAATTTGTGGTTTACAGCAAAATCCGCGTTTTGTTTTTATGTTTATCATTTCATTGGAATGTTTTGTGGACAGGACCAAAAAATCTCTCTTGTCCTTCCATTTCAACACTGTAATACCCTGATTATTTTCTTTACCTATAAGTTCTCCACGTTTCAAATTAGTTCTTATCACATCACTTGGGTTTTCCCTACGATTTGTTCGAAGTGTTCCAATCAAATGTGCGTTTTTTTCTATTAGGCGATTCGCTAAATCGATACTGGTGTACCAGTTGTCAGTACACAATGTGTGGCCTCTATGAAATAAGTTTTTCAATAGAGACATTACAACATTTGACGGAGTTGTGTTTTCCTTATCGAGACCTTTTCCGGTGTACACATGACAGTTATAAGTGTATCCATGACCACAACATAATTTAAATAATTTTATACCGTATTTGTATTTTTTCTGTTTCATATACTGCCTAAATACAATGCGCCCACGGAATGGAATTAGCGATTCGTCAATACATAATACTTCTGGTGGATCGTAATATTTTTGCAAATTTGTATTCAATTCGTCTATGATGAATTGAATTTTTGATAAACGGTTATTTGCGACAGCTGCTTCGTTGTCAGTGAAATGCAACATTCTCATTAGAATTTCGAATCTGTCTCTGCTCATTACACTTCGTGGGAATGTTTGTGAAAATAATGGATCTTGAGACCAATATAGACGTAAAGAGGGAAGGTTTACCATACACATCCATATTAGCAGCCCAAATAAACGCTTCAGCTTATTTTTGTTAGTGGGTGTCCATTTAGTTGTACGTTTAGATATGGTTGTGCATTGAGTATCATAGAGGTTTGTTTGTTCACTGATGTGCTGAAATATTTCGTCTGTAACGAAAAGTGCATAAAACTCTTCTGCTTTTGTACAAATCCGTACTTTCTCGTTAGTTGTTTTGGCGCCGAAGGTACGCGTAAAGGGAACAATACTTGGCTGATTCCCTTTTGGATCAAACCATTCATTTCCGTCACAGATTTTATTAGCACCTGTGCTTCTTCTTCTACTTCTTCTCTGAAGTTCCGTTTCCTGGTCGGAACCAATACAATGTGTGGCCTCTTTTATAAACGCTAAATCGGCATTCTTCATCGTGCAGCATATCTATGATGCAATTGATTCAAGAAGTTCCTTGATTATCGCAAATCATCAACCGTGCTTGTATTACTATGCTCTTTAATAGTCATTTAAACAACCGATTAGAGGAGGACATTACATGTACAAGACTGAAACTTAATATATACCTATATTGCCCAAAAGCAGTCAAAATGACTGCATTGTTAAAGAATTACTAATGCGTAAAGAAATTTGTTTAAAAAATTAATTTTTATTATTTTTTATATTATTTACAGTTATATAATAAGTTATTAATAAATATTAACAACAACAAAATTTACTTCACTAGGAAAAAAAATAATTTATTCATTATTATTTGTACATTTTATATGTAAATGGATCTCCATATACCGGGCTGCCACTATTCCCACTCCGCTGCCCAGCCGCGCGCTGTAACTTGTCCTCGACCATACTAATACTTATTGAACAACTACAATTTATCAAATGTACGCACAAATCGACAATTTATCATGTACTGTTATTTCGATACAGAGCGAACTGGTCATATAAGAAATTTACTTAATTCAATAATAAGAGTCATTTGATTATTTAAAATTTCCCATTCAGTCAAAATGACTGCTTTTAGGCAATGTAGGTATAACACATATATGTACAGGAAATGAAGGAGGGGGAGTAACTACAATTATTAATAAACGTATTTATATGTTGTACAAAAAGTCACAAAATTCTAAAAAATTGTGTCATTATTTACATAACTATTTTTCTAATTAAAATTAAAAAGCAGTCAAAATGACTTCCTTGGCCAATATAGTGTTAAATCATTTGCCAAATAAAATTCTTGATTAAAGTAACCCATTGTCTATTTTTTTTTGATAGTTTTAGAATTATAATATTAAATCAGAAAATATAATCGGATTTTCAGGGATCTACAATATTTTACACCTTCAAAATATGATAACTTTGGAAATTTCTGAATATAGTGTATTTCCTAATGAATGTTTACCAGAGATTGAGTATCCGAAAAAATTACTTTTAAATATTTAAAAAATATTTTTAGAATCATTTACAATGAAAAATTTAATTTTACTTATTCGTCAAAAGTATTCACATTTACAAACTATTGAGCACCATAATGCTTCGTTATTCTTCAGAGATTTTTTTTTTAAAATCTCAGATATTTCGTCATATAACAGATAAAAGTAAAAAAGAAATAATCTACATAGTGTTGTTTATAGCTTATATTGTTTACTCGTTGAGATATCGTTGAAGGTCCACATAAGCGCTAAACCTATTACTACTGGCCGAATTAACAATTTTTAAACTTTTGGGTATAATTTCCCACATACAATCTCATCACGTGGCTATTTATTTTTACGAAATTTTTAAAAATATGCATACATTAAATGTTTTATTACTTACTTTTCCTCTCCTGTTATTTTTGAGGGAAAGTAGTTGTAGCCTCTCCTACTTACTACGACCGGTCAATTTGACCAATCAGAAAAATTATGAAGACATTTATTCTTTTGAATTTATACACTCTATACAAAAAATAAGATTATCTAAATGTGCTCTCTGAAGGACAAAATGAAAGCGGAATGAATCTTTTGATTCTCTGAATCTTTTGATTGTCTGAAAAGATTATGATAAGTTAGACATACACAAAACTGTAGATTCCTAAAATCCGAGCACAAATTCGGTTTTGTGGATAACAAAATTACGAAGAAAATAGTAGCCAAACAAGTACTGACGAACTGGAAAGAAGTTGAAGCAAGTGAAAGTCGTAAAGTAATCTCGCATTCAAACAATTTCGAGACCCAACACTGGCTACAAGAAATATTACTATCAAATTTATGTTTAATTCATTGCAAGAAGAGATAGTGATGAACATAATTAAAGAACTTACACCTTATTTTATTAAACTAGAATCAATTTACGTTGTAGCTTAAATAGTAGAATCCCTTAGTAAACTGCTTATTCATACAGCTCAGGAACAGAAAACTATATTCTAAAACAAACAAAACTGAAATATTTCGTAAAGTAAAACAAGCTCTAAAGTCAAAAAACGCAATCATCAAACATACCAGCTGAAGACGGAAGAAAGCTACAAAACAGTCATCAAAAGCTTACATCCGAAAATAAGACAATACAACCATCAAGAAGGAATTTAGAAAGCTGGGACATACAGTAAGAGCTGTAAATTGTATGTTCAAATATGATAGGAAATAAGTATTGCCGTTGTTTATGGTAGAACTCGAACCTGGAAGCAATAACAAGGATATTTTCAGTATAAACAAAATGCTAAACACTAAAATAAGCATGGAACTACCACGACATGAAAAAAAAGTAACGCAGTGCATGAGATATCAGCAATCCGGACATACCAAGAATTATTGCAATAGAACCACCTTCGTGCGTAAAATGTGCACAAAATTATCTGTCAACTAATTGCCTTACTTTAGGAAAGATGTAATCAGTAAAATGCTACATTTGCAAATGAAACCCCCCCCCCCACACACACAAAGTTAGTTATACAGGCTGTGAGATAAGAAAGAAGCTCCAAAGAAAACTCTGCTCACCTCTTCCAAGCAGAGTAAATCTGCAGTAAAACATACAATAAAAAACAGTAGTAACTGACTTGAGAGATAATACGTACATTTCCAAGCACTTTGGAGAAATTATAAATTTTTCTGTCTCATGAAGTTACGCGCAGGCTACTGCCAATTGATCATATTTAAACGAAAGAAAATAAGTGTGTGTGACGCTACATAAATCAAAAAACTCTTCAAACAATTAATTAGAAATACAGAATACGAACAAAAATTATAATAGAAAAAAACGCAATACAAAAATAACAAATAATAACTAGGCTACAACTGCTCATAATTGTGTTAACTAAGAAATAATAATAGCTACCCTGAAAATAGCATTCTGGAACGCTAAAAGATTGCAACAAAGGGTAATAGAGACAGAAATATTCTTAGACAATAACAGCATTGATATACTCCTCGTTTCGGAAACACACTTCTTTACAAGAATCTATATAAAAATCTAGTATTACAATGTATACAACACAAGACATTCATCAGGGAAGGCAAACGAAGTTACAAGCATTTATATTTAAAAGTGACATCAAACACCATCTACTTAGTCAAATTTGTCACGAACACATTCAAGCAACTACAGTTACAGTACAATCTAACACCAATAACAGGACAAAACCCTACCTCACAGAAATGGCAGAATTACTTTAAGTCAATAGGTGACAAATCCATCTAAGCAGAAATTTGTAATGCAAAACATACTATTATGCGTGTAGGATTCACATATTATTAACACTAGGTAAACGTTGGAGAAGCATTCTAAAAATTTTGGCATGCAGTGATACAACGAGAACTCTCTTATCAATGCAAATGTACAATCTATTTGCATCATATCTAAGGGACAAGACCTTTATTATAAAAATCAATGATGCATAGATACAAATTAAAGAAATCTAAGCTTGCGTACTGTAAAGAATTGGTCCTTGGACCAATACTGATACACTGACCAATACACTTTACCTTTAAACAGTCTATACAGTTGATATTCCAACTACTGATGAAAGTAAAATACTAACTTTTGCTGATAACATTGCAAATACTAACTACCATTCTGACCCAGCAGTAGCGGTGATCTTTTTGCAAGAGAACGTAACAAAAAAAGAAAGATAGTTAAAAGAAAAAAGGATTTAAGCAAACCAAGCAAATGCAATCCCATACTGTATAAAATGTGCAATACTGTAGAAATGCATATTGTAGAAAACAGACTTCCCGGATATTAAACTGAATAACATAGTTATTCCAAAAACTAGTGAGAAATCCAAGATCAGCCTAGAAAATAAATTTAAAGTTTATAAAATCGTTAAAAAATTATTATGGACCTTTGGGATATCACTACATGGGACGGCAGTAATGAATCATATAATAATGCTAGGATAAATACAATCGAAATTACTAAGAATAATAGTCGACGCACCATGGTTCACACGAAATGAAATTTACGAAAGGGCCTTATACTAATGGCAGTGATGGAAGAAATAGAAAATTTTACAACAAAATATAAAGAAAGAAGAACCCGTAGTACACTGCCCCAACTAGCCGCAGAAAAAGACCAAAAAAAAAACAAAAAACATTAGAAAAAGCCCAAAAAGGAAACATTCGGTGAACTTAAATACATAAAAATTGTAAAAAAAAAAAAAAAACAATAACCCTAAAAGGTAGTACGTAACCACCCACATGTTATTTTAAATTAATCAAAAAAAAAATTTACCTTATGCTTACGGACAAATTGTAAAGCAGAAACTTAAGGAGTTATACGCAGTTGCGAGGCTCAAAAAAGACGTCTTTTTATGAATTTTTTTTATAGAAACAGTTTTTATTTATCAATTACAAATGATGGTAATTCAAATAGAGCCTACTTTCAAGAATTCAATAGCGCGTCGATCAAGTAAAAATATTAATTTGCACCGCTCCTGTGGATGATTTCTCGAACGTCCTCTAAAAAAAGGCGCTTGGCGGTAACATCGATTTCGGCGGTTTGGATTATCGGAAATAAAAAAATATCGTGAATTCTTTTAAGGGATAGATTAATGCAGTTATTGAACGAAGAAATAATAAAAATTTTGATTTTTGACAAAATAGCGTCTATTTGAAAAAATGTTTTGTATTTGACTGAAATTTTCGCTCTAAATTGTTAAAAAAAAATAGTAATAATTTTTTAAAATCTTATTCCTTCGTTCAATACCTGAGGAATATATCTAGAATGATTGTGTAAAAATTCAAGACCGATCGAGTGAGCCATTTCTGAGAAATCGATGCCACTGACTTTGAAAATACCGTTTTGAGAAAAACGCGTTTAAAGTTTCAAAGAGACTTTTACACAAAGTTAAAAATTTTTGTTTGCAGCTTACATGGAGTGAATAATATTTGCTGGATTTTCTGAGAATATACTTAAATATATGTACATTCCGAAAATGCAAAAACAAAAAATCGATTTTTTGAAAATTCTAACTACGTATAACCCCTTAATGTATCTTAAAAAATTATTAAAAAAAAATACAAAAGAAATTATTAAAAAAAATACAAAAAAGAAAAAAAAAGGAAATTGAAAATTAAAAAAATTAAACTAAAACTAAAAATAAAGAAGTTAATTATTTTTATATCTGTAATTGTAAGTAAAGATAAGATTTTAAGTGCATATCTTCAAGGGTTAAACCACCTATCCTAATAGATAAAATACTTCAAACGTTCTAGATCTAAAATTCTTCACTTCTATGTAGTCTTTGAAACTTAAAGCTTCGCCCAATACGGTTGAATGCGTATAATGAATTTAAACAAATGGAAATTTGATAACGTTTTTGTAATATTATAAGCATCTAATGAATTAATTGTTTTAAATGACAGGACATTCCTATAAGATTCTTCGTATCATTAAAACAAAAGTTCTACTCTAATTACAATTAGTTTGTATTTTGAATTTTGTAAATATATATCATCAGTGACTGAAATTAAAAACAATAATTGTATAATATATACCACAAATATGAATAAGAATGATTTGTAAATGTATACCATATTTTCGGATAAAGGGAGCCCTTTTTTAAGAGTTGATCTTATTGATCATTCATGATAGGAATTTATACACATGACATGATGGTAGGTCTAGTAGTAATAGCTATTTCATATTAGGAAAAATTATTGTGTAATATAAAGTGATCAATTTTTAATGAATTTTTTTAACGCAGATTGACCTTAAAGGGCGTATATTTTATGTCAAGCTTATTCGATTAAAAAATAGTTCATTATTTAAATTAAACGATTTTTTAATTAATAACAGCTTTATTAGCAAACTTATGAGTATATTTATCTAAAAATGAAAGAGAATATAATATATCTTATAGATTTTTTTTATTCTGAATGTAATATCTTAAACCTTCTTTAGACGGATCTAGCTCATTGTGTAAGAAGCTTAAACCAATTTCATAGAAATTGTTTTACGCTGGTTTAATAATAATAGTTTCAACATATATGAATGACATAAGACATTGAAAAATTTCTATTAAATTATATTGTAAAGCGAGGTCCGAATGATATAAAATCCAAAGAATCTACCTGATTGCATTTTTATGAACGGAACTAGTTCATCTGAAATATTTATATCTTCAGAGATAGTAACTGTTTATACAAGTGTCTTGGGAGTTAAAGGAGTAGAATTTTGACAACAAGCAGTGATCCCAAATCTCAAAAATGTGATCAAAATCTTAGGAAGAAAATTAAAAATTAAAAATTTTGTACTATTGAGCTGGATATACTGACATAAAGCATTCAATATCGGAGAGGAAAACGTTTTTCATTTATTTTTATTTGAATATGTTACTTTATGCATTAGTAATGTTTTTTTACTGGATTGACACGTTTACCTCTGTGTGGAAAACAAAATGCTTGTTTTAAGTATCATTAACTTTGTTAAAAGAAAGTCAGAGTTTATCTGTTATTATAAAAATGTATAAAAGAATATATAAACTATATTTTATATACAATATTAACATTATATAGGTAATATATTTCTTGAAGAAACTCTTGATAATAATAAATGTAATGTAAAAGCTTAGTAAAATTCTTTTATAAGAATACAATTAAAGAACTCTTTGTAGATTTTGAAAACTGAAGAATATGTTTATGCATGTTGCAGGGGGTCGCAAAAATATATATTCAGGCATTATTTAACTAGCACTTTAAATAATCATAATAAACAAGAATTAAGTGCTTAGAGGTACATCAGGTATTGTTATGAAAGTTGGTATATTGATAAACTAAAATTATGAGCAGTCGAGGTAATATAATAAACTTAATCTTACAATTAGTATACGATGGTATATTTACAAAAATGATACATTTAATATTTTCTTTGAAAATATACAAATTTTTCAATATGTATATATGTAGGAAATATTATTTTTTAACCCTACAAATACTCTATTTTACTCTTTACTCTGATATTGGTACTCTACTCCTTAAACTCTTACTTTTTTTTTTCAACTCTTATACTCATTGATATACTTATTGATACTCCTTACTCTTTATACTCATTAATACTGTTTACTCTTAATACTCGTCAATACATTCGTAATACACTCTTTTTCTTTTTAATACGCTCGTAGACTCTTTAATCTCTCTCTCTCTCTTTTCACGCATTTGCTCATCCATAACATTTTTCTCTAAGTTCTCTTTTTTATTTAACATTTAGTACATCACGCACTCTTAACATCCTTTGTCCTAACTTCGCTTTATTTTACATTCTCGTATCTCACTCATTCCCATACATACACTCATCCATTACATAGGCGCCTTCGTTTACAAAATTTATTATATTTATTCTCGCTCGCTTTCGCTCTCGCACTCACTCTGCTTTCACGCAAAGTCGATCCACGGTTTTAGGTGATCCGCGGAAACCATTGTATTAATCGGGCCCTCGTGCTCACCGACCTTACCGACTACGTACCTGTCTCCTCGTAATACACGCGTTATACTATAGGGACCTAAATACGCGGTGGCTAACTTCAAGCCCGGTCCGAACTGAGTCCTCTTAATTACTACCAGATCGTCTTCCCTGTAGGGGCAGAAACTCACTCGTTTTTTATTGTATGTCTTACGGTTTTCTGCCTGTAACTTCGTTATCTTTTCGGCAGCTAGTTTGCGTATCTCTTCGCGGTTGTCGTGTAAGTCGTCTAACCATTCCTTTTCTAGACAGTCGCGAATCTCTGAATCTTCATGTAACCGTGCATCTATCCCGAACATTACTTTAAATGGAGTGGTTCCGATACTACGATGCTGCGTGACATTCAAGTATTGTTGAGCCTGATCCACGAACCGATACTATTCCTCTTTTTTCGGATGTGCACGTTTTGTTAACAGCGGAATGAGCGTTCTATTCACCCTCTCTACCTGACCGTTCCCCCTCGGTACTCCGGTGGCGACACACACATGCTCGATATCCTCTTTTCTGCAATACTCCTCAAATTCTCGTGATGTAAACGCGGTTCCTCTATCGGATATTATTCGTCGCGGATTCCAGAAAATGACCTCCTGTTTTTTAAGACGATTCTAAACCTCGCTCGATGAAGTCTTAGTTGGATATAACCACGCGAATTTAGAAAAATTATCGACCACTACGAGAATATGGCGGTAATTTTTCCCTGTGAAAGGAAGTTTTCCAAGATGGTCTACGTGATAGGTATCCAACGGTAGTTCACCTTTATTAATAGGGTAGAGAAATCCCTCTAACCTCCCCTCTTTTCTCGCGGATAAAATACACTCTACACAATTTCGAATTACTCTTTTCAACTTCGGTTGTAGTCCTGAAATCCAGTATTTTTTTTCTAGGAGCAGTCTGGTTTTGTTCGCGGCGAAATGACCTATCTCATGGTATTTTCTTATAACCGACGTTTGCATTTCCTTTGGTACGACTATGCGTACATCATCTCCCACTTTCTTAAACAACACGCCTCCCCGAATGATATATCCATCGTCTTTACCTGATACGACCATCTCGTATATAGGTCGTACGTCGACGTCCTCTCTCTGCGCTCGTCGCAATCGTAATGTTAGTGAATCAAACTCGTAGTCTAAAGTGAAACATGCAGCAATCTGATTTCTACTAAGGACATCCACGCGTGTCTCACTCCTACTCGGTCGATTTTCTATACTGTAATTAAACTCTTCAAGGGCAAATGCCCAACGCGCCACTCTCACGCATAAATCTTTTTTCCTCACAGCAAGCGCAAATGCTCGGCAATCTATCACTATTTTGAAAAGAACACCCAATAGATAAATCCTAAGCTTACGTAGTACTCTTGCTATCGCTAGTACCTCCAATTCGTAGCTCGCGTATTTACTCTCAGCCGGTGTTGTCTGACCGCTCGCGTAATATACCGGGTGTGTCTTTCGTGTTACACTGTCTCTTTTTTTAACCAAAACTACCGGACTCGCGTACTCTGAAAGCGATGGTCTTACGATTCCCTCTTTAATCCACTCAGCGATACGTTTATTCGTCTCCTCTTTCTCTAAAGGAGATAGCCGTCGCGCTCTTTCGGTCCCATAAAAATTTCACTGTTCTTTATCTCATATTTTATAGTACGCAAGAAGTCAAGCCCTAATATCATGTTATGTCCTAAAAACTCATCTGCTATTACATAAATAGTGATAGGGTAAACCTCATTGTCGACGCTTATTCTGGTTCGGAATTCGCCCATTGTCGTACTCACGCTCGTGCTGACTCCCTTGACCAAGATCCCTCCTCCTGTCAAGATCTGCGAACCCATCCTCTGATACTGGCTCCGGTTGATCATGGTGATATCGCTGCCTGTATCCACTAGGGCTGATCCAAGGGCGTGCCCTTGGATGTCCACCTGCTTCCAAATCTTAAGTCCTCCTACCGGTACCACCGTCGTTGCCGTCACCGTATTCTCTGCTACCGTGTTCACTTCGCGTGACTGCACCCCTCTCGGACACAATGCGATGTCCGTGCTCGTTTCATCTGAAGCACTTAGGACCCTGTCCTCTCGTAGGGCACTCTGCGCCCATATAATTTGCCTCGCCACAATTGAAACAATGCCTACGCCCCTGTGCCTCAAATGTTGTTGCCTCTGCCCGTGCGCTGCGTCCCTCCTTCCACTCCTCTTTCCTGTACCGTCACGAGCTGCTAGGGGCAGTGATTCTCCCGCCGCTTCTTCTCTGTGCTTCGGATGTGATTCTATCTAACAACGTAATGCTCGCGAAGGATCGAAAAAGATCATCCGTGGTTAGCGGTGCCTGAGCTCGCGCTAAATCTCTTAGCCATCGGTCGGGTATTCCCTGCACGATATAACCGACAAATTCTTCTTCTCTCATTGCTGCTCTGTTCCCCAAGATGACCTTTTGGTGGAGATATTGGGAAAATGACTTCGTCGGCTTCCACTTACACTCCTCGAAGCGCATTCGCGCTGCGAACATATCTTCCGGGTGGTGAAACATGCGCCTTATTTGTCGCAGCAGTTCGTCCGCCGCTAACGATACATACTCCGTAATGGAGTGATACTACTCTTTTGCGCTCATCGTCAAACGCGATTGCAATTAATAGCCGTGTCTCAGTATCGGTTAGGTGGAAATCAGCTCTGATGGTTTGAGACTTACCTTCCAAAATCTCATAATTCGACGTACCATCGTAGAAGTCGATCATCTCTTTGATGTCCTTCATTGAGGCGGCGACGTTCTCTCTTCTCTGCGGCACACTTCTCATCGGAATCTCGTAGTTTCGGCGGCCTCTGATGTTCCTTAACTCTTCAGATAGCTGTAATATTTGGCGCTCCAAGGTTTCCAGTCTCACCTCTCGTGCGCTTCCACTTAAACCTTGTGTTCCCTCTTCGACGGATCGAGCGTCTTCCTCTTCCACGCTCGCTCCTCTGGAAGTCCAGCCCTCCGCTGGATCTGCTTGCTGAATAGTCCAGTCAACGCGTGCCAAACACGGACCTTTTTTACTAACAGCTTCAAAATTTGATCTAAGGGTAAGTTGACGACGCTGAATCGAATGGTGCTAATTTTATTAAAATCTACCCACGAGGTTTTGAGAAAAAGGGTAAAAAAGGGTAAAAAATGACCTTATCTTAGAATCCAGGCATTTAATCGAAAAAAGTTTCAAACAAAAGTTGTAGAGAATAAAAATATACATAAAAAATGTTCTATGAGTTATCTTCGTATCTGCAAAAATAAGCGAGAAATATTGAAAAATAATAATTGTAGAGTGGGGGGAAAGCAAGTCTTACCCCTCTGTCGGTTTTTACACGCGAGCGCTCTAGTATGCTAGTGTAACTAGCGTAAACTATATAAAAACTAACTAGTGTAAACTTATAAAAAAAATGATTTCCCCACGAAGAATCGAACGTTAATTTCCAGCGCGAGAAGCGAAGACGTTACTACTTACGCTAACGCACAACTTGATAATAGCTCAATTTATTTCGTACAATTCTTAAGACTTCGAAGATGAACCAGAATACATTACTGTTTTCTTATAACATAATAAAAATGAATTAAAATTGTGCATAGACAAAAAATAAATTCCACGTTTTTAGAATATCCTTTCATATATATCTTGAATTAATTTTTGTGTGTGAATATAAAATTCTTCTTTTTCAAATATGTATTTAATTTGATAAACTAATAAATTTTTACGAGACAAAAAGTCAGTAATTTAAAATTTTATAAAATACATAATTTAATAGGAAAAATATTTAAATTTTAAATTTCGTCTTAAAGAGAATACGTATTCAATTTGATATACAAATAAATTTTTGTGAGGCAAAAAATTAATATCAATTAATTATTCTAATTAATTTTATGGCGAGGCACAAAATTAATTCATTATTTTTACTCTCCACTAAATAATAATAGTTCCTGTTAAAATGAATTATTTTTTTTTTACTCAAGGTTCATTATTTTTGACAATAAATAAAGAAATGGCGTGCCATAAGCATCAAGATTCGATTGAAAAACGCCGCGCTTATACGCCGATATATATAGATATATAGAACGCTCGACGTACGATGGCCAAGACGTAAAATTCTGTCTACCGAATGAAAAAATATAAAAAGAGAAATATCAGTTTATTGTCTCACTCGCACTCGTATACAGAACGCTCAACAATCGATGGCCAAACAAAAATACTCGTTATCGCATGATAAATAAAAAGAGAGAAATATTGGTTTGTTCTCTCACTCGCACTTTCATTCAATACCGAGAGTCCCGAAGATTGCCGAAGATCCTTCGTTTGTGTATTAGTGCACACGGACGCTCGCACGCACACTAGCATACTAGAGCGCTCGCGTGTAAAAACCGTCAGAGGGGTAAGACTTGCTTTCCCCCCACTCTACAATTATTATTTTTCAATATTTCTCGCTTATTTTTGC
>QUOG01000081.1:0-71814 GCA_010416905.1 Polistes dorsalis
TTGTTTCTTTTTGTTCACAAACTTTAATAAATCTTTTTTTTACACCTTAACTCTACCAGTAATTCGTATAATACAGTCCACTAGCCTATCTCGAATACTTCGTCAAAATCTATTCCTTCGCATTGATGATCGCCGCTTGCAACTAACCTTGCTTTAAATCTATCAATAGACCCGTCTTCATTTTTCTTTATTTTAAATACCCATTTACATTTCAATACCTTTTTGTTTTTCGGTCTATTAACTAGTGTCCACGTGTTATTTTCTATTAAAGCGTCGTATTCCGATCTCATTGCCACTAGTCATCGTTCATCTTCTGAGCTGTTCAAGGCTTCTCTAACGGTTTGTGGTTCTTCTGGAATAGGTCTGGTCTGATAAAGCTTGCGTGGCCTTCCACGTTTTCCAATCCTCTCAATTCTTGGACGTCCCGGCGCTCGATAAAGATGAGGAGTTTCAATTTTATCTATGCTGGTTCCTTGAATATTTTTAGTTTCCTCTTCGTCACCTGATGACGTCTTCACCACGATTTCTTTTTCTTCAACAGCTATTGGCTCCAAAGGTACTTCGAATATTTGTGGTTCGTCTCCACATATGCTCACATTTTGGTCTTCGATGAATCGAACGTCTCTACACTTGATGACTGTTCGAGTTCCTCGTTCCCATAGGCGATATGCTTTCGCCTCATCCGAATATCCTACCAATACGTATTCTTTGCCTTTGGCCTTGAATTTATTTCGACGTTTTCCTTTTTCTAGAGATATTACTCTACTTCCAAATTTTCTCATAAATCCCACATATGGTTTCTCACCTGACCAATCTTCGTGTGGTGTGACTTCTTCATTTGCCCTTGTAGGACATCTGATCCTGATATATGCTCCTGTCGAAATCGCTTCAGCCCACAAGGAAATAGGTAACTGTGCTTGCATGAGTATACACCGTGCCATTTCAACGAGCGTACGATTTGCTCTTTCTGATACTCCATTTTGCTGAGGTGTGTATTGCACAGTGAGCTCTCTTCCTATACCTTGTGCTCTTAAATAATCATTGAATTCTTTCGAGCAATATTCCTTTCCATTGTCAGTTCTCAATTTCTTTATTTTATGACCTGTTTGATTTTCCACGTAGGCTTTGTATGCCTTGAATGCATCCAACACATCTGAGCGCTTCTTTAATGTCTTAATTTGGATGTAACGAGTCTTATCATCAATAAACGTTACAAAGTACTTCGCTCCCCCTAAAGATGTTGTGCTGAATGGGCCACAAATATCACTATGCACCAACCCTAGTACATTTTTCTCTCTTCGGGTTGATGTCTTGAAAGGCAGTTGATGAATTTTGCCTTTTTGGCAAACCTCGCACACTGGATTTGAACTATCCAAGTTATCATTTCATACCTACCACTAATTGTTTATTTTTCATCTTACGCATATCATTGAAGTTTAGATGCCCGAGTCTCTGGTGCCATTTAATTAATCCGCTGCAATTTTCTTTTTGTATCATAGCGCTGTGTTTATCAGCTTCTTCGACTACGTACAAGCCATTTTCTTCCTTCGCAGTCATTGCTACAGATCCATCTTTACATCTTATTTTTGCACCGTCATTGTAAAACGTCACCGTATACCCATTCTTGGTAATTTGAGATACTGATAGGAGATTGCTTTTGAAACTCGTGGCTAACATTACGTCCTTTAATTTTACTGGATTTTCTTCTTTCCCTATATTTACTTTAATTTCAATCGTTCCTCTTCCAGTAGAGTTCACGCTTTCTTCGGTGGCTGTATAAATCTTCGTGCGGTGCTCATCCAGGTTCACAAATTTATCTTTCTCGTTGCTTACATGTGTAGTTGCACCACTATCTAGATACCAAACGTTTGGTTTTCTAGAATCATTCTTAAGGGGTTATACGCAGTTAGGATTTTCAAAAAATCGATTTTTTTTTTTTCGTTTTCGGAATGTACATATATTTAAGTATATTCTCTGAAAATTTCAAATCGATCCGACAAATATTCTTCACTTCATGTAAGTTGTAAACAACAATTTTTAACTATGTGTAAACGTCTCTTTGAAACTTTAAACGCGTTTTTCTCAAAACGGTATTTTCAAAGTCGGTGATCTCGATTTTTCAGAAACGGCTTAACTGATCGATTTCGAATTTTTACACAATCTTCTTAGATATATTCCTCAGGTATTTAGTATAAGGAATAATTTTTAAAAAATTTATTACTATTTTTTTTTAACAATTTAGAGCGAAAATTTTAGTCAAAAAAACACACTTTCTTTCAAATAGACGCCATTTTGTTAAAAATCAAAATTTTTATTATTCCTTGGTTTTAATACCTGCACTAATCTATCCTTTAAAAGAATCCACCATATTTTTCAATTTCGGATAATCCAAACCGCCAAAATGGAGATCACCGCCAAACGTCTTTTTTTAGAGGACGTTCAGTAAATCATCTACAGGAGCAGTGCAGATTAATATTTTTACAGAATCGACGCGCTATTGTATTCTCAAAAGTTCACTCTATTTGAATTACCAACAATTTTTTTTGAGAAATAAAAACTGTTTCTAGAAAAAATTCATGAATATACGTCTTTTTCGAGCCTTGCAACTGCGTATAACCCCTTAAGCACAGTTGCCGCCAAGGCATCATTTTGTTTTTGACATGTATTTGCATTTTTGTATTGACAATCACTGGCCCGATGCCCATATTTCTTGCATATGTAGCAATTACCACTGAATCTAAACCTTCTTTCCTTACTCTTCACGCTCTCACCTTGTTTGTGTTTTGTGTAATTATTTTGTTTATTCTTAGTCACTAAAGCATTATCATAGCTTCAACCTTACACTGAAATTCATTTACATACTGCGACATAGTTTGATCAGTGCCTTTTTTCATTCTGTATAATTGTTTATACAAAGCAGCTCTTCGCACGGGACCTCTGGATTCATGAACTTTCTTTAAATTTTCCCATGCCTCATTAGATGTCGCAGCTCTCTTTATATGATTAAGCTGGGTTTCTTCAACACTTAGCAGTATTACGGCTAGCTCTTTTTCATCCTTTTTTGTCCATTCAGTTGCATTCTCCCTGGTTTTCGGTTCATTTCCCCTCACGTAATGCCATAGTTCATTATATATTAATAAGCTTTTCAATTGAATTTTCCTGGATTCGTAATTTTTCTCAACAAGCTTTTGTACTTGATTAAGATTTAATGTAGCTATTTTCACTTTTCTCGGCACTCGTCTTTCCACGCATTTATTTTTACTTTTTACTTGTTATTTCTACTGCACGTGGTAAGCTAATTTCAAATTTTATTTTAGCCGCGTTATGCTAATCAAATTCTTTTTCCTTTACCAAAATGATGTTGGGCCCATAACCTGTCGGGTTATCCAATTAAACTGAAATACGCAGTATCGTTGAAAAAGGTATTTATTTAACATAACAGAGAAATTACATAATATTGCAACTCAACACGTGGCTACCTCCTGTACCGCGCCGCGCTAACTGGTTTATTATTCCATCTGCCAACTTACTAAAAACTAAGTGGTTTGATACCACTGTATCGGAGACGCCTGAGATACCAAGATAGGAAACTCGCTTTATTTTTCCAACAATGTAATAAGTCATCTTTCATTAATTTCGCGAGATGTGAAAAAAATTATTGTTTTGAATGCTTTTACGATAACTATCACTCTGGAACCTGCGTCTAATAAATAATAATAGATGTAATATAAATGTTAAAGCTCATAGATATAAAAAAAATTATACATGTAATTGTAATAAGTACGTGCGATTTATAAACAAATTCATGTCTACTATTGTTCTTACAAAATACACATACATTTTGTTCTGATTTTTTTAACTGTTTCTCATTAGGCCGTAGTGGAAGAATAGGTCTTGCTATGGTTGATATCGGATTCAACCTCTCCGTCACAGATTCAGATTCATACTCGACATCAATTCCGTTGAAACGGAATTCATCCATCGGATGAACCCCCTCCGCTTCAGATTTAGGACAGTTTTTAACATCAGTGTCATTATGATATGAATCATTTAATGCATTCCCTGCGTAGAAAAGACAAAAAAATAATTTACCTATTATGACATTAGGACTTATTTTTTATTACCGAACATATATTCTTGTTAATGATTTTTTGCAACTTTAGTATAGTAATACGATTATAAAGTTAATCGCATTAAAATCTAATGGTTCATTCTAATAAAAAGAGCAAACACATACGAAAAAAATATATAATTAAACATAAGCAAATTTTTATAAGTATGAAATATTAGAAATTTTGTAAAAAACGAACATTCGAATTTACTTTAAAAAAAATTCGTCGTTTCTAAGAAAAGATCTAAAGAAAAGATCTAAAGAAAAATGTTTCAAGTATTTTTTCAATAAAAAAACGAGGAAAAAATAATCTTTCAAACATTTACTGTCTCTAAATTTGTTTCGCGAATGTGATTCGAACGTTTCAGAGTAATAATATAATATAGGTACAATTAAAATAGAAATAGATTGGAAAAATTCAAAATATGTTTGAAAGATTAATAAACGGAACTTTATAACAATTTAAAAGAAAAGATGTGTAAATTCGATAAAGTACGATTATTTTCTCTTTTTTTTATTTCTCCTAATATCATTTTTTGACCTTACTTATGGATTTTTTCATCAATTTTAAAACATTTCAAGATTCTGTCGAATTATAGAACTTTTTTAGAGGGAAACTTTAGAGATAGTATTTATCAAATATGAAGTTCACGAAAAACGCGCAAATACCTTTTATAAATTTATTATTATTTTTATTTACGCATTACTATTTATGCAGGTTTTATGTGCGAAAATCTTCCCAAAAAGATGTTGAGTTGAATTCATCGAAATATTCGTGACTATTTCTCAATACGGAAAATCGTAAATGTAAGAATTGATAAATGACCGTTGAGAGATTCTAATGTCAATTTTTTCTATACGTTGAAATAAAAAGAACGAACCGTTATTCGTTTTATTTGATTCCTGTTTTTTTCTCTTTTTTCTTTTCTTTTCCTACCTTTTTCTTTTCTTTTGTATTTCTATTTCGAATTTTTATTCGATGACCTTTTGTCGAATCAAATCGTATCCTATAAAGTAGCCATTTTCAAGTCGGAAATAACCGAGGCATACTAGGTATGTAAGTCGTAAGTTAACGTTAATATTAGGTAAGTTAATGTTAAGTCGTATATATTTTCTTGTCTTTTCTACGCAGGGAATACATTAAATGATTCATATCATAATGACATTGATGTTAAAAACTGTTCGAAATCTGAGGCGGAAAGGGCTCATCTTAGGAGGGGGTTCTATTGAAGGCCGGCCGATTGCTTGTTTGCTTCGTCAGCTGCAAGGTAAGGCGGTGAGCGGAGTTAAGGCGATGTCACCGCTGCCTTGACTATGGGCATCATAGCACTACGTGCAAGGACCCTGATTGCAGTAAGCTATGCTATTTTTTCCGCGGGGGCACGGAACACAAGCTCAAGGACTGTAAAGTCAGCGAGCCTACTTGCCTCCTGTGCTCCAAAAACGAATCAGATCCAAAGAAGCACTTAGCCGGGTCAAGAGCGTGCACATCCTTCCGGGAGACGCTTGCAAGAGCCAGCAAAAAAGGATGAGGGTACTGCAGGGTAACCTTAATAGGAGCAGGACGGCTCACCACCTCCTAACTCAGCTATGTTCTGAGAAACAAGCAGATATGGTTCTTATCAGCGAACAGTACCAGGATAGGGCAGGAGCTGGATGGTACGCCGACGAATTGGGCACCGCGGCCATCTGGATACCAGATCCCTGACAGATACACGTCTCGAATCACGGATCCGGACGTTTGGATGAGACACAAGTCGGTGACTTATGTCAGCGTATATCTAACCTCAAACGACCGGATAGACGACTTCCAGCTCGACGATTTGGAAGATGCACTGCGGGAAACGCAAGGAGATCTCATTGGGGCTGGAGATCTCAATTCCAAAGCTCTCGAATGTGGGGAGGCCAGACCTGATTCTAGAGGAAGAAGAATCATGGAGGTGGCGTCTAGACTAGAGCTAGTAGTGCTAAACACAGGTTCGACGTCAACTTTCCGAAGGCCTGCCTACAGGGAGACGATCCCGGACGTCTCTCTAGCCAATCAACACCTTGTGGCGAGAGTCGCTGGCTGGAGGGTGATCGAAGACTATATCGGAAGCGATCACCAATACATCCTTTTCGATGTACATAATGGGAGACCAGCCGTTACAAATGCAGAACGACCCCCCCCCCACGGTGGAACATCGCTAAAATAGATCGAGAAAGGCTGTCTTCAGCCATAGATGAAGGCTTGAGATCTTTTCAAACTGCATCCGCGAGTCTAATGCCGACTGCACAAGCCAGGATGACGACTGCAGCAACTATGCAGCTCATCCAAAAGGCTTGCGCTACAGTGGTGCCAAAAAAGAGCACGAAGCGGCAGAGGCGCCCTGCATACTGGTGGACAAACAAGATCGCGGATCTCCGCAAGGAGTGCTTAAGGCTTCGCCGGTTAGCACAACGAGCAAAAAAACGCGACCTCGACGCTGCCCCTTTAGCCGCAGAACATCAAGCGGCAAATAAATTACTGAGAAGGACTATCAAGGCAAGCAAACGACGGTGCTGGAAGGAGCTGAGCATAGAAATCGATCAGAATCCGTGAGGACTAGGGTATCAGATCGTCACTCGCAAGCTGGGAACATACTCACGTGGAAGCCCCCGGGACGCGAGGACCCTGGAGAACATCGTCCACACTCTATTCCCCTCACAGCCGAGTAGAGAGACTGGTCCGGCTACGTCTGTCAGCCTCGAAGCACCAGAGTTTACGGAGGTGGAGCTACTCAGGGCTGCGTCTTCCATGCGGAACAAGAAAGCTCCAGGACCGGACGGCCTCAAGGCGGAAATAATGAAAGCCGTCACGCAAAGTCACCCTGAACTCTTGCTTAAGATGTACAACAGGTGTCTTAGGGCAGGCGTCTTTCCCGCCCCGTGGAAGAGAGCGAGACTTGTGCTTATAAGCAAGGGAAAAGGTACAGCGGACACTGCCTCGTCATACAGGCCTTTATGTATGCTTGACACGGCTGGCAAGCTCTTGGAGAAGCTGCTGAGGCCACGGCTGCACGAAGCCGTTAAGGCAACAGGCAATCTCGCTGCCCGCCAGTATGGATTTCGACCCGGCCTCTCAACTATCCATGCAGTCCAGGAAGTTGTCATAGCCGCCAAAATAATAGAGTGCGGGAATCACTTTTCTCGACCTTTCTGTCTGCTTGCCACCTTAGACGTGAGAAACGCTTTCAACTCCGTCAGGTGGGACCTGGCAATGGAAGCACTCGAATGCGATTTCAGGATCCCGGAGTACCAACTCCGAATCCTGAGGGACTACCCGAACGAGCGCCTCCTACAATATGAAACAAACGATGGTCCAAGAAGCATGGAGCTGACATCGGGGGCAACCCAGGGCTCCATAATAGGACCGGATATATGGAATAATTTTTATAACGGGATTCTACGTTATATATGTTACTACGTTCACGAACTATTCTAACTATATATAATGCCACTAAAGCAATCGTGACCAATCCTATTTAGGGTGTAATCCGAACCAATCTAATGTCTCAACTTCGCCGTATATCTCCACCAACGCCGTCGCTACCAAACCTATTCCGCGCGCAATACAAATCGGTCCAATGCCATAGTGTTCGAAAATCGCGCCACTCAAACTAGATGACAGCACCTCTCGGATAGCATGATTAAGACGCCGTCTGTTATCGTCGAGAAGAAGACATATCGATTGTTTTTATTGATCAAGGGATCACGCCACTTAACGTGTAAACAGATCAATGGTCCCCTGTGACGTCATCCTCTGCGTGTTATTCTCCTATTGGTTTTTTTGTTCTCTCTTCCTAGCGTGGAACGCGCTAAGTGGAGTGGTCCAGAGAGAATCGTTTTTATTAAGCTAATCTGTGCAGACGTACATTTAGAGATCTCAAAGAATTTTGCATCATCTCATAGACTTCATCTCGCTTTATTCTTATCTCTCACCGTTCCATCCCTCACCGTTCCATCTCATCTTACACTTTTTCTTTTCTCATCTAGGCCATGCTTGTGTTGTGTCTTTCTCACTGATCATCTCTTTATCCTATCTTTCATTAACGACATATCAGGTAATCTCTTAACCTTTTATCTCTAATTCTGATCCTCTCTTTATACTTTCTTACCTCTCATTCTTATATTACTCGTTTCATTATTTCTATCTATTCACATATTAAATTTATTATTACATTTTTAACGACTTCTCGTACTACGTACTTCCGGCACAAATTGCGTGATATCCGGTACACGTGGCGTAGTCTATCCATTACTATTTATTAACTCATATTATAATTTTGTTATCTCTACTTGGTTTTTGTTCACAAATTTTAATAAATCTCGTTACATACAAACTCTACCACAAATTAACATAATACAGTCCACTTGCCTATCTCGTCCGTATCTTATCGTTTTTCTTAGTACTCTCCGATCTTCTCTTTGCGCATCTTTCTCTAAACTACTAATTTCTCAAACACCTAGCTTCGCCGAAGATCCTTTTTTAGATGCATCTGTAAAAATGTATATGTTCGGTGAAATTAGGGCATTTGACCGATCTGTATTGCGCGCCAAATAGGTTAGATAGCGACGGCGTTGGGATATTAAATTGGTTAGAATTACGCTCTAAATAGGATCGGTTACGGTTGCCTTAGTTGAGTTATGAGGGCTCAAGAGGGCATTAGAGATACATGTAGGACCGCCTTAGCATGCCAGGTACATGCGAGTGCGTCTTGAGGTATGTGAGAGGGGAGATGGGTGCGTAGGCCCTGGCTCGAGAACGCAAGAGACAGACTGTTTTTGGATATCGAGTAAGAGTGTTCATTTTCTGGTAAGGTAAAGTGACGCCATATTGGTTTCTTTGAAGTAAGAGCTGTTTCTTGTGGTGTGCTTTCGAGTTGTCGACTGGTAAGTTTGAAAGGGTTAGGCATACCCGCAACTGAGTTTTTTACTGAGTTTGAGGGAGTTGTGCGTAGACACAACCGCGCACATTGCCAAGTTGAAGGGGTTTCGCTTAGACTTAACCGCGCTCGTTATTAAGTTCGATGAGGTCGTGCAAGTACACGACCGCGCTGTTTTAATCTGCTTTGAAGGAGTTGTGCAAAGGCAAAACTACGCTTGTCACCGACAGTCACGGTGCCTATTTACAGTATTTACCAGTCGACCTGCCGAGGATAAATTTGTGAAGGAAAAGGCTACCCCACGTGGAAGGTGTTGGTAGCGAGATTAACGTGTTTAAAGACCCGATAACACATCTAAGTAGGTGACGATAAGTTACATATTTGTAGTGGAGACAAAGGTAAGAGAGTTCTCTAGTCTAAGAAGAAATAAGAGGCTACTATTTATAGTATTATATGTTTAAATAAAGTCAACAGCCCCGGCTTTTCTCTCATCTTCGTGAGAGTTTTTATGGCGAAGCAAATGTTTCATACCGCGTAAAATTGTGTTGATTGATTTATCTATCCTTTCCTATCTCACTCATTCATGCGTCGAATTAACCGAACTCACGACATTAATCTTAAATTGCTTCCAGTCTTATATTCTACAAACAGTATATAAGAAGTTTCGGGTCGAAAATTTTCAATATCGGCTCAGAGCTAAGATAGTTTTTTATCTTCCTTCACAAGTTGACTACCACACTTGTTTAAAACAAAATCCCCGTCAGGACACCTGTGCCATTGTAAGATGCGTGCTGATATCTGCTACGATCCTCACTTGTCACGTTATTTCTCTGCACGAGCAGTTGTAATCTTTGCCGTGTACTGAGTAGTACAATTTAAAATCTCTGTCAACAATTTTTCAATGGTGAAGAGAAAGATGAAAAAGTCAGTGTGCAATGATTCACATAGCAGTGAAAGGAAGACTAGTCACGCTGGTTGCTCAAATTCGGATAGCAGCGATGAGGAAGTAATCAGATTGCCCAAAAGAAACAAAGTAAATCGAATCATATCGTCAGATTCTGATACGGATACGGATAAATGGAGTCTTAGTGATAATGAATTTTATGAAGATACTGTTGACGAGATGTTACGAGATTTTGTCTTGGAAGAAGAAAGCAACGTTGATGATACTGAGGAAGTTCCAATTCAACAGAGTGAAAGGAGTGAATTTAGTGGTCGGCAAAAATCATTTTCTTTTCAAGAAACAGGCGGTCTGAATAAGCAATTACCTGACGATATAAATCCGTATGAGGTGTTTAGCTTGTTCGTCGATGACGAAATCATAAACTTGCTGGTATTAGAAACTAATAGATATGCACAACAAAAACTAAATGAATCGATGCTGACTCTAGGTTCACGAATGCGTAAATGGAAATCAACAAATCCTGAAGAAATAAAACAATTCTTGGGATTATTGTTTTTGATGGGACTTGTAAAAGTGAGCCCTATAGCTAATTATTGGGCCAAAAACGAATTGTACAATTTCTGGTTACCGCATCAAATTATGTCACGAAACAGATTTGAACTATTATTGTGCAACTTTCATTTTGTCGATAATATGTCCATTGTCCGTGATGACCGGCTTGGTAAAATACTTCCATTTTTCAACAAATTGCAAGGAAAGTATCAAGAAGTTTATACGCCTGGAGAGGACATTGTTGTCGATTAAACGTTAATTCCATGGCGTGAAAGACTCATCTTCAAACAATACATTCCAAATAAAGCGCACAAGTATGGAATCAAATTATTCAAATTATGTTCAAGCGAAGGATACACATGAGCAAGGAAAATATACTCTGGTAAATCAGGAAAAGGTATTAGAGAAACCGGATTGGCACACAATGTGTGTCTACAACTGGCAGAGAAACTTTTCGATCAAAGAAGAACATTGTACATTGACAATTCTTATACAAGCTATGAGTTAGCTATATCATGCCTAAGACGCAAGACTCATGTAGTTGGAACACTTAGACATAACAAAAAATCTATCCCAAAAGATGTTCTTAATTGCAAACTAAGAAGGGGAGAAATGGTAGCTAAAGAGGATGATAATGATACTCAAATGGAGAGATATGCGTGACGTGAGAATATTATCTACGAAACACACTCCTATTATGACACAAAGCCAAAAAAACATTCGTGCTGCTTCTTCAAGCCAGCAGCTATCCGCAAGACAAACCTCTGGCTGTCCTCGAATATAATAAGGGTAAATGTGGTATAGATTATTCAGACCTAATGGTTTCCTGTGCCACGACGATGAGGAAAGGAATCAAGTGGTATAGAAAGCTTGGTGTTGAACTTCTGCTGGGGACGTTAATTGTAAACGCTTTGGTCGTTTACAAAATTGCGACAAAAAAACTGTAAATATTAACGAGATTTATTAAAATTTGTGAACAAAAGCCAAGTAGAGATAACAAAATTATAATATGAGTTAATTAAATAGTAATGGATAGACTACGCCACGTGTACCGGATATCACGCCACGTGTGCCGGAAGTACGTAGTACGAGAAGTCGTTAGAAATGTAATAATAAATTTAATATGAGAATAGATAGAAATAATGAAACGAGTAATACAAGAATGAGAGGTAAGAAAGTATAAAGAGAGGATCAGAATTAGAGATAAAAGGTTAAGAGATTACCTGATATGTCGTTAATGAAAGATAGGATAAAGAGATGATCAGTGAGAAAGACACAACACAAGGATGGCCTAGACAAGAAAAGAAAAAGAGTAAGATGAAATGGAACGGTGAGAGATGGAACGGTGAGAGATAAGAATAAAGCGAGATGAAGTCTATGAGATGATGCACAACTCATTTAGATTTCTAAAATGTACGTCCGCACAGATTAGCTTATTAAAACGATTCTCTCTGGACCACGCTACTTTTTTTTTCGAGATGAGGAACAGAGCGGAAGAGTAAAAAGGACGATAAACCACTTAGCGCGTTCCACGCTAGGAAGAGAGACCAAAAAAACCAATAGAAGAATAACACGCAGAGGATGACGTCACAGGGGACCAATAATCTATTTACACGTTAAGTGGCGTGATCCCTTGATCAATAAAAACAATCGATATGTCTTCTTCTCGACGATAACAGACAGCGTCTTAATCCGAGAGGTGCTGTCATCTAGTTTGAGTGGCGCAATTTTCGAACAACGTCACTCAGAATTCTCTGAAAGATTGCTGGAGCCGACTTTAAGCCAAAAGGCAAGCATTTCCATTGCCAATGCCCGTTTTGATTAATAAACGCGGTTTTATGTTTATCTTTTTCCCTAATCGAGATTGACCAGAAGGCTGAGTTTATATCCAATTTTGAAAACAATTTGCAATCTCGTACTCGCATTAACAGATCATCAATAATTGGGAGTGGATGGCATTCTGGTATGATTATTTTATTTAGTTCGCTATAGTCTACGCACAATCGTGACTTTCTTCTTTCTTCCTTATTTAAAACAAGAGTTACCGGAGATGCGAAAGGACTAGTAGAGCGTTCAATTAAACCTACTTTCAATAACGATTTTATTTGTGATTTTATTTCTTCGTTATCTGCTATAGAGCTTTTGTACAGCTTACGCGCAATATATTTATTTTCAGTAAGTGTTCGAGAAAATTACAAATTTAGAGAGAGAGAGATGAGCGCAGAGAAGATCGGAAAGTATTAGGAACGAGATAAGAGATGGACGAGATAGACTAGTGGACTGTATTATACGAATTACTGGTAGAGTTTAGGTGTAAAATAGATTTATTATAGTTTGTGAACAAAAAAGAAACAATTAGCGATAACAAAATTATAATACACTTTAATTGGACAGTAAGAGATGGACTACGCCACGTGTACCGGATATCCCGCCACGTGTACCGGAAGTGCGTAGTATGAGAAGTCGTTATAAATGAAATAAGAAAATAGGTAGAAAAATTGGAACGAGTGATACTTAAATGAGAGAGAAGAACTTATTAAGAGAGGATCAGAACCAGAGAATCAGAAATGTTAACAGGTTACCTGATAGCCGTTACTGAAGGATAGAAAAAAGAGATGATCGGTGAGAGAGACGTAGCACAAGAAAGGCCTAGATGAGAAAAATAGAAAAAGGTTAAGACGAGATGAAACGGTTAGAGATGGAGCGGTAAGAGATAAGACTGAAGCGAGATGAATGCTAAGAGATGTTGCACAATTATTAGAGATTTCTAGAGAGTACGTCAGCACAGATTGATTATCAAAACGATTCTAATAAGGGACCACGCCAATTTTCCTTCGAGTAGAGGAACAGAGCGGAAGTGATAAAAGAAAGGTGATACACCAATCAGCGCGGTCCACGTTAGGAAGAGAGAACAAAAACCCAATAGGAGAACAACACGCAGAGGATGACTTCACAGGGGACCAATAACCTATTTACACGTGAAATGGCGTGATCCCTTGATCAATAAGAGCGATCGATATGTCTTCTTCTCGTCGATAACAGACGGCGTCTTAATCATGTTATCCGAGAGGTGCTGTCATCTATTTCGATTGGCGCAATTTTCGAACAGTAAGCTTTATTGACACTTCGTAACCTTTTATTTTGCTTACTTCGAATTTGTCTTTTGTAAACAACACTTTGTGTTTATTCAACACACCTTCTAAAGAGCTCTCACTGTTTACTACTATGTTTGTTGAAATGGACTCTGTACGATCGGAATCGATCATAACCAAAATCCATAGTAACTAAAAATTGATAGTTACTATGCGCCCACTAAATCGATAGAGAGTTACTAGTAACTAGCATCCATAACCTCCACCACTCGACCTTCGAGTGAGTGCACCCTGCAGAGCCCATTACAAAAGACATACAGTCTATTCTACCGCTTGACGCCTACGAGGACACTTGGAAACAAGATACCCGGAGACAACAAGCGAGAGGAGTATTAGAGAGGCAAAGAATTCATCTGTTAAGACGAATACGTCTTACAGATATACCCGGTGATAAACGTAGAGGCGATAACCCGGTGATAGACGTAGAGGCGATAACCCGGTAATAGACGTAGAGGTGATAACCCGGTAGTAGACGTATAGGCGACAATTAACGGTGAGAAATATAATATCCACTTCTTTCAACGAGATTACTCATCAGGGTTAATCGTGAAGAGAAGTTGATCACGGACATGGTCCGTGATCCATCGTCGTCCATTTTATTTGATACCAACCAGGGTTTTTTGCCGCAAGGCTTTTTCCCTGACGAGCCAATAAAGCATTGCACGTATTGGCTTAACCAAGTGTTTTATTTTATTTTAATTCACCCTTTCACCCTCCTCATAATTAGCTTAATCCAATCGCTAAAGACTCCATGTTGGTGGAATTTTGGCAAATACAGACTCTTTTTTCATATTCTCATTTAAACGACTTTTCTTTGCATCATTTTGAAAAATTTTCAAATTTTCATCCTGACAAAGTTTAAATTCTTTAATTGCATCTAAACCTAACAAAATGTCATCATGAAAAGAGTCACATTTTACAATATAAAAACATAAAAAACATATTGTATTCGAAATATTAATAATTTTTGTTTTTAGATTTATTGAGCCTTACGTATTTGTAGTGCCTGTGAATGTGTTTAGTTTATTTACCCCACTTATTTTTTTGTTTAATTTTAATTTTACAACTGTATCATAATTTATTATTGATACATTTGCTCTTGAGTCATAAACTGCAATGACTGGAATATCGTCGATACATATTCTTAATTTAATAGGTAAAGTCATACTCCATTTTTTGATTCGTCAGAAGACACTAAGCTCTCTTTAATATTCGTGTTGTTTATTATTTTCAATTTATCATTTTTTTTCTCTTTATCAGAGAGTTTTAACCTACAAACCTCTTCTGAGTGGTACCTGTTTGGAAATCCTTCTTTTATGCAGTAGGAGTAAGGTTTTTTATCTGATTTATTTTCCTCTGGGATTTTTCTATTTCTTTTTTTTTTCTTTTTCTATAAGACTGTTCGAAAATTGCGCCACTCAAACTAGATGACAGCACCTCTCGGATTAAGACGCCGTCTGTTATCGTCGAGAAGAAGACATATCGATTGTTTTTATTGATCAAGGGATCACACCACTTAACGTGTAAATAGATTATTGGTCCCCTGTGACGTCATCCTCTGCGTGTTATTCTCCTATTGGTTTTTTTTGTTCTCTCTTCCTAGCGTGGAACGCGCTAATTGGTGTATCGTCCTTTTTTCTCTCTTCCACTCTGTTCCTCAACTCGAAAAAAAAGTGGCGTGGTCCAGAGAGAATCGTTTTAATAAGCTAATCTGTGCGGACGTACTTTTAGAAATCTAAAAGAATTGTGCATCATCACATAGACTTCATCTCGCTTTATTCTTATCTCTCACCGTTCCATCTCTCACCGTTCCATCTCATCTTACTCTTTTTCTTTTCTCATGTAGGCCATCCTTGTGTTGTGTCTTTCTCACTGATCATCTCTTTATACTATCTTTCATTAACGACATATCAGGTAATCTCTTAACCTTTTATCTCTAATTCTGATCCTCTCTTTACACTTTCTTACATCTCATTCTTGTATTACTCGTTTCATTAATTCTATCTATTCTTATATTAAATTTATTATTACATTTCTAACGACTTCTCGTACTACGTACTTCCGGCACACGTGGCCTGATATCCGGTACACGTGGCGTAGTCTATCAATTACTATTTACTAACTTATATTATAATTTTGTTATTTCTACTTGTTTTTGATCACAAATTTTAATAAATCTCGTTACACCCAAAATCTACCAGAAATGAACATAATACAGTCCACTTGCCTATCTCGTTCGTCTCTTATCCTTTTTGTTAGGACTCTCCGATCTTCTCTTCGCGCATCACTCTCTAAACTAGTAATTTCTCAAACAAAGACCTTCGAACTGATTTATGAGTGACATTAAATTATCAATTTATTTAAATCCTTTCTATCTATGTGCGATTGAATTTTTGTTGGTAAACCCAAAACAATGAGGTTTATTTGAATATTTCCTGATATTTTAAAATCTGTGTCTAAGGGTAGATTTCTCTTTTTTAGCGCGTACTCTAAAAGTGACCCATTTAAATAACGAAATTCGTATGCATACTTTATTTCTGGCCACCCTATCACGGCAAAAGTATCTAGAAAAAAATTTTTCCAATACTCCCATGGTCGTGTGATCTTATTTATCTTTAAAAAACTTTGAAACCAGTCAAGGGCCGTGTTTGTAGAATATAAGACTTAAACAATTAGAATTTATTGTCGTGAGTTCGGTTAATTCAACGTACGAATGAGTGAGATAGGAAAGGATAAATAAATCAATCAACACGATTTTATGCGGTATAGAACACTTGCCTAGGCATAAAAACTTTCACGAAGTTGAGAGAAAAGCCAGGGAAAGCGGAGACTTTATTCAAACAAATGATACAAGAAGTAGTACTACCCTGTGGAAAAGCTACACAAAAAACGCATGCACCTTTTATGGTCGCGAGGAACTTCTTTCTTCCTTACGCTAGTCAGCTCTCTTACCTACGTTTCCGCGCAACTATTCACGGTACCGCAACCTACTTAGCCACGTTATCTGTCCTACAAATGGGCAAATGGGCGTTATTCTAGTCGCCAACAACCTCAACCTGGAGGTAGTCTGAGCCGCTGCGATTCTCTATTACGTTGGTAGACCGGCAAGCCCTGTAAGAAACACCGCTACTCTGTGTAAAAGGAATGGTTGTGTCTCGGCACGACCCTAAAATTGTTGTGTATCTGCAACAACCCTTGAATGGTTGTGTCTCTGCAACAACCCTTAAAACTCACACGTTAGTAGGTTGGAAGCGCACCACAAAGCACACCACAGCTCTCATTTAGACAAAGCTAATATGGCGTCAGTCTCTACTCTCAGAAATAACACTCTTTTTCTCACTATCCAGAACTGGACTGGACTACTGCGTGCGCTCTAAAGATCAAGACCCCACGCATGCATCTCCCTCCCACCTATCTTAAGACGCACTCGCATGTCCCTGGCGCGCTAAGGCGGTCCTACATGTATTTCTAATGTCCTCGCGCACCATCACAACTCAATTAAGGCCATCGTGACCGACCCTTTTTAGGATGTGAATCTACTCAATCTAATGTTTCCACGCCGTCGCTATCTAACCTATTCCGCGCGCAATATAAAACGGTCAAGTACCCTAATTTAACCGAACAAGCCGGTCCCTCCAAAAAAAATCTCAACGTCTCTGCGTAATTTTCTTCCTTACAATTTTTACGAGTGCACTCACTCACGAAGAGATCCATAAAGGTAGCCGCGTTCTGGTTTTTTCCCGAATATTTATCAAGGATCATATTTTTCACTCGCGATGTGAGCCACATGCGGGAAGGGTTCAAGGTTATAGGTGGGAACGGAATTATGATCAACATACGCCCGACACTCATACAAATAAATACCGTCCTAACATACGCTATCCTCTTCATCCAAATATTGACTTTTTAGATTATCTACGAAAGAAATCCACACCTTCCGGAACTTTCCCCGTGTTTTTATACTCCTGAATTAGCTATCCCTGTTTCGAAAAGTTTCCGATTATTCTCTTTCGTTGAAAGGTGTTCCGGGAGTTCATAAGTTGTGTCCTCTCCTTCCAATTGAATTGTACGGACTCTCAGAATGGTGGTTTTTGTGTCTAATGCCTCAGAAACAAAGCAGAATCTTACTCGAACGACAGCCATTTTGTCGTTGTTGATTTATAAGACAATTTCTTTGTCTTAATAAATAAGGTAACTACGTTACAAAAAATAAATACACCTCCCCCCTTAAAGAAGAAGCAATCAAGAAAACTATTTTCTGGTGCTTCGTAAAGAATCAAAATTACTCGGGAGATCGTCTTCCAAATTAAAACGTACATGCTTACACGAATTTTGAGGTTGCGAATCGCTTGTGATTTGAACTTCTGGTTGTTCCGATACGATTTCTTTTAATTCTATTTCTTTAATATCTGCTGGTGTACCTTGACGCTCATTTCTGCTTTTCAGATGCAATAATAGGCTAGTTAATGATCCCCAAATAGCGCCAAGAAGGTGCATGCTCCACCCATACACTGTATGCAAAGCATATCCACGCAGCACTGAGTCTATTACGAGTTTTATAAATTTGAAAATCACAATTATTCCTAAGATAGCCGCACTAACCGAACCGAACTTTAAGAGACCTGTCCACATATGTGAGGCGACGTTTTCCGTCAGTTTTTCCAGTTCACTTTCACTCACTAGGTTGACAATGTCCAAACCGTTCCCCTGAATTTTGTGGCCAGCCGCTCCTCTAGCAAAGTTGTTTATTATTAAGGGCTGCTCGATAGGGAACATCACGTGGTCACGCAAGTTATCCAAGTCCTCTTGTGAGTAGATTCCGCTCGTGGGGAGAGAACCTGCGTCGGTGTACTTCTATTCCATTTCCACCTCTGGTGTTAACAAATGTGGTTCTCTGGTAAAAGTGGGTTTTGGTAAAAGTTGGTATCACGTTCCTTCTACAAGATACTCTTGAGGTAGAAGGGGATTACAGGGCTCCTGCGTGCCTCCGCTTACTAAAATTCTGAACTTTGGTCTTAAAAACATGCTGGAATTTAGGTGCAGCACAGGTAATTCCCGGTAGCATCCTTCTGTGTGCCTAATTTTTACGGGTACTGGGATACACTTGACGATATGGGCTACCTCACCTCCGACGACTGCCAAAAATCCGGGTTTCTTCATGATGGTGCTGGCGAAGACATCGGTAAGGACGTATGCCAAAGCAAGTGCGTTTTCGATGACTTGTTTTTCCAAATTGCATCTCTGCTGGAGTACACTGGTGTAAAGTTTCTCTAGTTGATTACGATAATGTTTTTCCACGTACACAAATTTAAAATTTACATAGGCAAATATATCGATGTTATTGGGTGTTATTGTTGCCTTTGTCGTGAACGTTTTTCCCATCTGGGTTTCCAAAATGAACAACTTTGGATGTTCAGTCGTAATTAACGTGTACCCACACAGATGATGTTCGTCTTTCCTAATTAACGCAAATACCGTTTCTCCCTCCGTAACGGTGTACATAGTAGCTGAGTGTTTATTTTCCGTTATTGATGTGATTTTTGTAGCCAGACCTTCGTACAATGCTGTATACTGGTCGAAATTGCACGATAAAGACGGAAAAACCGTCCAAAAGGCAGACCCGTTTTCGTCGGTGAGGCAGGAACCTTCAGAAAAGGTGCAACTAACGTGACCTTTTAGAGAAATCAGGTTCTCCCTTATTTTAATTGCGCCAATGTTAGTTTTGAGGTTTGTACGCATAGTACCTTGTACAATAACAATATCCCAAGTACCGTTGGCATCAGAATATTGGGTTCCGAGGCATCTGCCATCGGTTCCTATCGAACCAGCTAGAGTGATGCTACGGTAATCGGTGGCATTAACCCTAAGGCCACTAACTTTCGTGAAAGAGTTGAGAGCGAATGTTCCGGTATTTATTATGGATCTGCACACATCTGATGACACGTCGAGTAGGTATATTCGACGCCCACCATGAACAGCTGAGATGTATGAGCTCATACCGCAGTAATAGATTGTTCGATCTATTTCGATTCAGCACTGGAAAACTGTTGTCTCACTATAGTCTTTTAATTGTAACAGTTGGACGTATGTGGTTGTCTTGGTCGGCGGTAACGTTGGGAGATTGCAATCCCCTGCACCAAGGAGCGATACGGTGATGATGTTAGCGGCTGCTCTTCCGCAGTCGTATCCAAGTAGTGCGGTTGTCGTGCAGATAAGTGCGGCCACGACGATGGTGATTTTGGTGAACATTTTTCTTAATAAGTTTTAATAAATGTTATTAACTAATGTTTGGAAGGAATATGCTTATTTTTACAGATTTTTACCTTGTCTTTGTGAACGATTCAGCTTCCATTCCTATAACTAATTCTGATATTATTTTTCGGAAGCACTTCTAAAATTTGGTAGGGGCCAGAGTATTGATTACCAAATTTTGTGGTTGGTTGTTTCAAAAGATAGACGTTTTGACCAACTGTAAGATTCTGGCCTTGAGCATTTCGATCGTAATATATTTTTGATTTTACCTTTGCTCCTACCAAATTTCGTCTTGCAACAGTCTGAGATGCCCTAATTTTCCTTACAAGATCTGAATAATATTGTAAATATGTATTCTCTAAATTCTCGTTAATTAATTCGTTTTCGGAGGGAACGTTCGCTTGCTTGCCGAAAACTAGTTCATGAGGGGTGAATCTTGTTCCCTCATGAACGCTGGTATTATATGAAAACGTAGCATGCGTTAGCCATTTATCCCACTCGCGTTTTTTGTTAATAAAATGTTTCAAATTTTCCGTCAGGAAAATATGTGATCTCTCTAGAGATCCGTTTGATTGTGGATGAAATGCGATGGTCGTAATGTGCTTACATTTGTACTGTTTTGCAATGGCTTTTAATAAAGAACTTGTGAAGTTCGTTCCCTGGTCGGTTAAGATAGATCATGGTGCACCCAATGTGTTACATAGGTAATTGACTATCCCTTCGGCGATATCTATTGATGTCGCTGATTTAAGTGGTATAGCAATAAGGTATTTAGTTAGTAAATCTTGGATGGTTAAAACGTATTTATTACCTAATGTAGTTTCAGGAAGTGGACCGACTATATCCATGGCTACTTTGTCGAACGCAGCCCCTGGCGTATCGGTGATAATCATTGGTTCTTTTGACTTTATTCTAGTTAGTTTTTTAATTTGAAAATTTTCGCAGTTTTCTACGAATTCCTGAACATCTTGTTTCATGTTTTTCCAAAAATACTTTTCGCGAATTCTGGCATAAGTTTTAGTGACTTCCTTATGTCCACCGACAGGTGAGGAGTGGCATTCGACAAGTATTTCTTCTTGCTTTTCTGGAGAAGGAATTGTCACCTTCCCGGTATAAATTATAATTTTACAAGACTCGTTATCGAATGTATTACATAATTTTCGTTGAACTTGATACCATAATATGTCGTCAAAATATAAAGTTTTTGCTATGCTGACCGATATGAGACCTAATTCGTGTGTGACGGAGAGTAGAGACCCTAATGCTTCTACCAAAATTTCGTATTTAACACTATTTGTACAATGTTCTTTTATCGGAATAGTGATTAAATAAAACTCGCTAATTTTAGTAACTTTAGCACGTGTTAAAGTTAGGTCTGCAAGCTTGGGCAGAATATTCGATTCCCTAAGAAGTTTTGCACCCACGTCACACGGCGTGCCTTCCTATCAGTGAAAATTACTAAATTGTATCTTCGTAAAGTTAACGGGTCTCTAGTTATACTTACATTCGACGTAAGCATTCGTGTGTGAGTGTCAACGCGTGCTTACTGTGGGGAATAAAGAATACTATAATCATTTGTACTCCCCGCGTCAGAACTTACGTCGTCTATCTCCCTTGTATTATTTAAAGTACACGGCGATTTAGTTAGGTCGTTGTTCTCGTCAGGTGTTTCATCGAGGAGGTCTGAATTGTCCATGACGATGTCAATGTCCCTGTTTTCGTCATCGGTCGGACTGTCCTTGGTTTCAAATTGTATTTGGCGGTCGCTAGAGTTATTCGCACCTACGGGTAGCACCTTGCTAACTTCCGAGGGATTTCTCGATAGAGCGTCCGCGTTTGCATTAGAAGAACCAGGTCGATTGACAATTTTGTAATTATAGTCTGCCAATTTGAGACTCCACTTTACGAGTCGTGAAGTGGACCAATGTGAATTCTCTACCATACAAATAGGGGCGGAAATAGTTTACTGCGTAAACAATGGCTAGCAATTCCCGCTCTATGGTGGAGTAATTAATTTCTGCTTTGTTTAATGTTCGAGAGCAGAATGAAATTGGTAAATCTTTACCGATTGGACCCTGGCTTAAGACTGCACCGATTGCGTATCCGGAAGCATCGGTGGTAACATTGAAAGGTAGTTCGAAATTTGGAAAGGCCAAAATTGGTTCTTTGCATAGTGTGTCGCGCAATAAACAAAAACTATTTTCTTGAGTTCGTCCCCATTCAAATGGAACGTCCTTTTTTAATAAGTCTGAAAGTGGTTTTGATAATTTGGAAAAGGCAGGTATGAATCTCCTATAATAGCCAGCAAGACCTAAGAACTGTCTAATTGACTTAACATTTCTTGGTTAAGGAAATTCTTTTACTGCCATCACTTTCTTTGGATCTGGCTTTACGCCGTCTCCACTTATTATATGGCCTAGATAAGTTACTTCCCGTCTTAGAAATTCGCACTTATCAGGCTGTAGTTTTAAATTGGCTTTACGTAGCCTTTGCGCGAGCTTACCGAATTTCACCTCGTGCTCGGAGAGCGATCTAGAATAAATGACCACGTCGTCTAAATAGGCAAACATTTCTTCACCCTGCAACCCCGTAAGAACATGGTCCATTAACCTTTGAAAGGTTGCAGGTGCGTTTTTAAAGCCAAATGGCATCCTATTAAATTCAAAATGACCGTTTGGTGTAGAAAATACTGTCTTATAACGGTCATCTGGATGCATTTTAATTTGGTGAAAACCCAATTTTAAATCAAATATTGAAAAATATTTAGCTGCCCCGAGCTGATCTAAGATTTCGGTTATGTTTGGAATTGGGTAAGCGACCCTAATGGTCTTCTCATTTAAGTTACGGTGATCTATTACCAATCGCCATTTGGGATAACCCTTTGAATCCGATTTTTTTGGTACGATCCATATTGGAGAGTTATATGGCGAAAGAGAAAAGGCCTTATTATACCATCTTTAAGCAATTTCGAAGTCTGTTTCTTTACTTCTTCCTTGTGAACCGGAGGAAATCTGTACTCTTTGGTATGAACAGGAACATTGTCGCTCGTAATGATTTTGTGCATTAATATATCAGTACATCCGAGAGGTTCGCCCGGTAAATAGAAAATGTCTGCATTGTCTTTTATTAATTTGCAAACAGACCGTGCCTCTTCTAAATTCAAGTGATCGAGACGGAGAAGAACCTTTACGGATTCGGCTCGAGAGGAGGTAAGGGAAGGTTTGGCCTCAAGAGTATTTAATTTGGGAATCTCTTCCCCATTCTTTTCGGTAAAAATTATATGGATCAAGGATAGGACCTCGGACGTGTCAGGATCGTTAGTTTTATTACTAGTATTGGATCCTGAATTTAGAAGGGTATCTTCTTTAAAATCTGAAAGTTCCAAACGCGTGATTTCAAACATATATGGTTCCGATGTAGTGTTTGAAATCTTGAAAAATCCTTTTCCGTCATTATTTTTAATTAAGTAATCGCAAGCATAAATACCAGCTGGAAGCTGTAAGCGGGACATGTAACCTTCTAAAACTTTAAATTTTTAACGTAGCAGTAGGAAATTTTGGACGAACGTGACGGAATGCAAACACTTTCGTTTTTCGAAAAGGGTACAGACATATTCTTAAAATTCAAGCATCCGAGGGTATTATCAATAATAGCGGATCTGGATCCTAAAAAATCCATCCCTAAGATACCGTCGAAGTGAATGGGAAAGTTCTCGTCGACTACGTGAAATAAAACGTCTTCCCCGACGTTAATGTTTCCATAGTTACAAAGACTTTCTTCTTTCGTAATTATAAATAAAGAAATTAATTAAGAAGTTACACGTGCTCGATCAACAACGCATTTTTGTTATCCGTTCTTGTTTTGTAATAGTTTATGAATAAAATAAATGTTACATAAAAATAATAGTGACGATCAGTGTTTGAACCAATAGAATTCAAGTTCCTGGTTCCTTCCGCTACATAATTGGTGACCCCGACGTGATGTGAACGGGTACGAAAATCGCGTAGGGAGCGACGACCGACGAAGATCTGCAAGTCGGCAACCGACTTTGCTGACGAGCAAGAAGCACCTTGATGTCACCTGTAAGGCGTTCGCCGCAGAGATCCATCCGTGTGTAGGACGAGAACCCGAGAGACGAGGCCGCGGACGACAATATGGACCAGGCCGATTAACAGCAACATTAACGAGTTCCCAATGACGATAACGAAGTATTGGTCAACGCGGCACGCGCCGTGAAACTTTCACCTTTTTGGAAGGAGAACCCGGTCTTCTGGTTCGCTCAAGCGGTGGCAGCATTTCACATCGCCCGCCTCAACAGTGACACCACGAAGTTTCGGCATCTCGTGGTCCATCTGGATCAAGATATCTTACCATTCATATCAGATATCCTCGTGGCACCGCCTAAGGAGGGTAAGTTCGAGACCCTCAAGGCACGTATCATCAGCGCCTTCGTCGAGTCAAGTGAGACCAAGCTGCGGAAATTGCTTCGGAGCAGCAAGCCTACCGATGCAAAACCTAGTAACATTCTGCAGAGACTACGCAACATAGCCAATGGCCAGTTCACAGATAATATCCTTCGGACTTTATTCATGGAGCAGCTCCCCGACTACATAAGGAGCATATTGGCCATAAGCGAGGTGACAGACTTAACAAAGCTAGCTTTGCAGGCGGATAAAATTCTGGAAGTGTCCAAGGCCGACGTCGCCGCTGTTACGTCGACACCTGCCAGGGAGACGCGCCATACTGTTGCGGACACCGAACTGGCGGAGCTACGTGACATGGTGAAAAATCTGTCGCTGGAGTTGAGCAAATTACGTCCCCGGCGCGACCGAAGCCGCAGCCGTAGCCGCAACCGCGGTAGCAGCGTCAAGGTGAACAACGGCCTATGCTATTACCATTCGCGATTCCAAGCGCAGGCCAGGTAATGCCGGCAGCCGTGCACCTGGATTCAGAATCGCGATTCCGTAGACGTCCGTCGCCCCAACAGCAGTTTCAACGTCGACCGCAGCGACGGCAACGCGGGAAACTAACCGCGCCGTCCCGGATACTGACGGAAGCGGACGGCGAAAAACGGTACCGCCTTATAATTAAAGATAAGGTTAGTGGCACGCGATATCTCATCGACACGGGAGCTGACCTATCAATAGTTCCAAGACATTGAGCAGACGGCAAGCGTATTCAGCCTGCGAGTTACAAGCTGTACGCGGCAAATGGGTCGACGATCAACACTTACGGGGCAACCCTCATCAACGTCGACCTGGGATTTCGAAGATCGTTCCCATGGATCTTTATCGTTGCCGACGTATCGCAACCGATCATCGGAGCAGATTTCCTGTTCCAGCATAATCTCTCCGTAGACCTTCGTGGACGACGCCTCATTGATAATCTAACGCAGATGTCATCTAAAGGGAAGCTCGTGATTCCCGCGAAAATAACCGTCTCGTCTATTTATCCTGACGGACCGCACGTCAAGCTCCTGAAGGAATTCGTCGACCTAACTTCGCCGTCGGTCAAGAAAGCAGCTGCACAAACGGTACGTCATCATATCGTCACGAAAGATCTACCCGTCTACGAGCCGGCACGTAGATTACATCTCGACAAGTTAAAAGCCGCAAAGGCGGAGTCTTAACATATGCTGGACCAAGGTATTTGTCAACCGTCCAAGAGCCCATGGGCCAGCCCTCTTCATCTCGTCACCAAGAAGAACGGAGACTGGAGGCCATGTAGCGACTAGAAGAGACTGAACGCAATAACGGAATCAGACCGTTATCCAATTCCACATTTGCATGATTTCGCGCATAGTTTAAATGGTTGCACGTTATTTACAGTTATCGATCTGGAACGCGCATATCATCAGATTCCAGTAGCTCCGGAGGATCGCCCAAAGACAGCCGTCATCACACCGTTTAGCCTTTTCGAATTCAACGTCATGCCCTTCGGACTCCGGAACGCAGCACAGACTTTCCAGCGTTTTATGGACAGCGCACTGCGAGGATTGGATTTTTGCTACTGCTACATCGACGATATCTTAGAAGCGTCGTCAACGCCGGAGGAGCACACAAGGCAAATTCGCACGTTATTCGAGAGGTTACGCGAATTCGGCCTCACTATCAACGTATCCAAATCAACGTATCAACGTATAATCTCGCGAGGTCGAGTACCTCGGCTACAAGATCAACGCGCAAGGTACACGTCCAGTGAGAGTCTCTTGATTGCTCTGCGACAGAGTGAGGTGATCCTGAGCAACTTGTTGAGTGTCGAGAACTTGTATATGAGGTCCCAGTGATATTCAGGAATGGACCGTACTGTGTGATGTGCAACACTTGCCCGAGTTTTCTGAGCACATATATCAAGGGCTTCATCAGGTTGAGCAAGCCATGAGTCTTCTGAGTGAGTCATCCATGGTGGTCCCGTCCACCATAGTGAGTGTTCTTCAAGCTGATCTGTGGTTATTCCACGCGATGCACAGTCACCTGGGTTTGAGGTGACTGGTACATGCCTCCAATGAGCAGTCTCCGTTAGTTCCTGTATCTTGATTACGCGGTTGCGCACGTAATCCTTCCATTTGGAGGGGTGAGCATTGATCCATTTGAGTGTCACTTGAGAGTCCGTCCACAAATGTATGTTTGTAATAGTCATGTTCAAAGTAGCGTAAACATGTTTGATTAGCGTGGAGAGTAGCAGCGCTGCTGAGAGCTCTAACCTCGGGATGGTTAGCCGTTTGAGTGGAGCGACCTTTGTTTTTGAGCAGACGAGTGAGACGTCGGCGCCAGTGGACGGTGAGTTGACGATTATATACATAAGAGCTCCTATTGCAAACTGAGATTCATCAGCGAATCCGTGCAGTTCAACCGTTGACTGAGCAAACGTGTTGAACCACCGCGGGATGGAGAGTCTGGCAAGACTAGTGAGATCCTGTCTGATGCTGAGCCATTGAGTTGTGAGTGGTTCTGGGAGTGCGTCGTCCCAGTTGAGAGTGTGCAACCAAAGAGATTAAAGAAACATCTTCGCTCTGATGACAACTGGTGACGCGAATCCCAATGGATCAAATATTTGTGCTACTTCTGATAAGACGAGGCGTTTTAAGAATCTGTTGAGATGAGTTGGTGAGATGAGTTGGTGAGATGGCTGAAAAGTTGAAAGTATCTTCCTAAGATGACCAGCGTATTCAAAGGATTTTGGTGTCGCAACCGTCAAATGAGATGTCTGAGTCTTTGCCACTTTCAGAAGGGAGCTCCTCCAATAGCTGACTAAATGTAGAATGCCAATTAGCCAGCGGAAAGCCGCCCGCGTGGCACAGCCGTATGAGTTGATGAGCAGTCTGAATCAGATCTTCTACTGAATCTGCTCCTCCGAAAATATCATCGACGTATCGACCGTGAGTGATTGGTTCCACAGCGAGTGGGTAACTTGAACCTTCATCTTCCACTAGTTGAAGCAGAGTTCTTACTGCCAAGAACGGAGATAACTTGGTTCCATATGTAACCGTGGTGAGTTGAAAGTGAGATTCCTTGAGCTGCTCGTCTACCCACAATATTCGTTGGAGATCCTAATCGTCTGAGTTTATCTTGATCTGTCGATACATCTTCGTGATATCCGTGGCGAACAGATACTTACGGCGTCGTATCCAGATAAGCAGGTCGAAGAGATTGAGCATCAAATTTGGACCAGCGTGCATGAGATCATTGAGAGAGTAACCCGTGGAGATTGTGCTTGAGCCGTTGAAGACCACTTGGAGCTTAGTGGTTGAGCTGTCTGGCTTGAGAACTCCGTGATGCGGCAGATAGTTGTGTGGTCTTCTTACTGTTGAGTTGTCATCGAGCTTGGTCATGTGACCAGCCTCCTCGTACTCTCTCAAGAACTGCATGTACCGTTGCTGGTACTGATGATCTCTGCGAAACCGGGTGAGTGTTCGTTGTAGACATGCGTGAGCAGTGTGTTGAGAGTCGCCCAATAGCTTCATGGAAGAGTTGAGAGGTATCCTGACGATGTAACGCTCTGTCAGGTCCTCTCATGAGTCGTCTTGAAGTGGTGATCACACTCCAGCTCTTCAGGTGTGAGTTGACCGTCATTTACCGTTGGAACCTCCTCTTGAACCCAAAATTTGGTGAGTAGATCTTGCAAGCAGGAGTTCGTCGGTTGTAAGATGCCATGATGAGTCTTCCTTGCCAGTGTGACCGGTGCACGAGTTGGACCGATAACTAGACACCCGAAGATGGACAGTTGAGCAATAGGGTCGCTAGGTGAGTGCCGAATAATGTTAGGCCTAATGGGATGTCCGTAAAAGTCGGCCCCAATGATCACGTCCACAGCTCTTGGAGTGAGAAACTCTGGGTCAGCGAGGTTTAAGCCTCTCAAGTGAGGCCATTCAGGCTATAGATATCTCGCCAGACGGCAGGATGCTGGTGACCGTCTTTAGCACATGAGCCGTTATTCTCACCGAGAGTGGTCTGTACCTGGAGTGAAGGTCGAAGGTTATAAAACACCGCTGGTCTGAGATGTCTTTTTGCTACCAACTCCATAGACGTCCAGCGTTGAGTGTCGCCGCTCAAGATGCAGTTGTCTGGTGAGACCTTCGCTGACGAATGAGATTTCTTACCCGGGGTCAATGAGCGCGCTTACCTGAGATGACGAGGTGGGTGAGAAGACTGTGGCTATTTCGGTTGCCTACAATGTGAGATGACTATGCTGCTTGAGTGGGCATGTCGGTGTGGGATCGTAAACACCGACGATCTGACATGTACTTCATGCGGTGGAGGGCTTAGCATCGGTTATCACCGGAGCCCGCTGGATATTCCTGCCTGATGGATCAGTTGTCGCATGATCCCCTGTAGCTGTCTGAGTGACGTCTGGAGTTGTGGCGAAGAGGCTGGAGATATTGGCACCATGGAGCATGGTGTGATGCATGCTATTGCAGTTCCTGCAATGCCTGCGGCTGTTACAGTTCCTGATGTTGTGCCTGCCTAGGCAATTGCAGCACAGGCTTCGCTCCTTCACCACCCTTAACCGCTGACTGAGTGGATAGTCGCGAAACCTTAGACACACCACGATGAAGTGATCCTGTCCACAACAATCGCATGGATACGTTGAGCGGGACTGAGTTGACTGAGTAGACTGAGCTGACTGTTGAGACGTCTGAGTGGTCGACTTAGGAGAGTTGGCTCGGGACTGTTGAGATGCCTGATGGACAACGACGCGCTTGAGCACCGGTGTCTTCGACACTTTGAGCTGAGCTGTCGTATGTATCGCGTTCTCCTCTATGCTCTCTAACGTGCGAGCCTGAGCCAAGAGAAATTCAGTGAGCTGACTGAGTGATGGGAACTCATCGGAAGATGTTAGTGATGTTTCCCATCTGTCGCGCGTGTCTCGGTCGAGCAGCCCACTGAAGAGCGTCACAAAAAGACACTCATCAGTGTTGGCATGCTTGAGTGCCTGAGTCGTATAGTTGATGAGGTTGAGCAACTTCGTGAAAGAGCTGGCCTGCCGCTTTTGCAGGGGTTTAAGTTGACTAGTCTGTCGATTTGGGCTTTAATTATGAGCAGCTTTTTCTCGAACCAGTTGTTGAGTAGTGACCATGCTGCGGCGGAAGATTAGTGGTCTGGCGTGAGATTTAGGATGAGCTCTGATGCGTTACCCTGCATTGCGGCCATGAGATATTGGAATTTCTCGAGGTCGCTGAGATCTGAGCGACTCCCTATTACCGAGACGAACATTGACTTGAAATCTGGCCATTTCCGGATTTCTCCGCTGAACGTAGTCACAGTCAGTTCAGGGAGACGTGAGCGTGTCCGAGTTCCATCTGCTGCCGCTTTGGCTGGCTGAGTAGTCTTCATGAGCTGTTCTTGGAGCCGTCCTAGTGTGCGCTTATCCTTAATCACCAGCTTATTTTCTTTGAGATGGACCTTTGAACTAAAGTAGGAGTGATCCAAATGAGTATACGTAATTAACTTAACAAAAAACTTTAAAAAGTAAAAAGGAAGTTGTGACTAGTTTCACGTCTTTGGTTACTGCTTATGTGTACGCGTGTGTCTAGCTCAATGGTTGGAACGGAAGAGAGCGAATAGTAGCGATTGTTCATCAACGTGGTGTCTTCTTAGTTCTTTAGTTTCGTCACCAGAGGCGTGACGGTAAGAGTGCCGGAGGCGCCAAGCTTTGGCGTGACGGCCACAAACGCGATCGTAACGGAGCGAGTGAGCTGACACTATCCACGCTATGTACGAACGCAAAAAAGCCTCCCGCGAAGAACGCACACGAGATAGAGAAAGAAGGCAATATGCCTCACGGCGCACGAACGCGAGAGAGCGAGAGAGACGGCACTACAAGCACTTCACACTATTTCGTATAATTGGCAATTGTAAGAATGCCCGATCCGGCTCGAAGGACCAAATGTTGCGGAAATAAAATAAAAAAATAAGAAATGAGATGAACGCCGAGCACTTTACAATTGCTGTGGTCTAATTTTAAACAATTCCGTTACAAAACAGGTGGTTGTCACGTGTTACCGTAAGTGAGTCGGGTGAGAAGTCTGTTTTAGTAGATTGAGAAGGCTTAAGAGACGTCCTGGATTATATTAATCCCTGAGATGGCTTTAACTGATTATATTAATCATTTGAGTGGTCTGAGAAACGGAACGAGCTCGACAATGAGCAAATTGAGATAACTTTTTTGAGAGCACGTCGTAACCGTTTGAGAATTTCAACTGTAATAGCTGCCGGAAAAGCCGGCATTACGATGAATCTTCAATAGAATGCTGGGAAAAGAGGCGTGTCTTCATCGCGAGACAACTGTCGCGTGGCGCCGTTCGATTTGAATGCTTATTCCCAAACAATTGACCATTCTAAAGAATTTTACGAACGTTAATTTATTTATATGTTCATTTTAACTAAAATAGGTTTATTTTATTTATAAAAAAATATTTGTTTATCCTTTTGTATAAAAAAATGTAAAATGCGATATAACACTTTGTATAAATCGTTTAAAAGGTACATTCTTAATGAGCTCGATGAATTTTTATCATGAATCATCATCGATAATTTCGATGCCCGTTACTGCACATATGATCGACCGCGCGTGGTGATACGCGTCATTCGTTTGTTGAACGTCGCTGATGTTTCGATGTGGAAGCTTAAGTAGAGCAATGATGCAAATGGGTTAAGTTGTTGAAATAGCGGCTTATATTGCAGAATCAAGCGAGAACCCAACCAAACACAGCAAATTATAGTAAAGGCAGAGATGGGTAGAAGAAACGGGTAGGGAAAGTAAGAGTGTTAGAGTAAGACAGTCAAAACATGAGACAATAAATGAGGAAGGAAGAAGACTTGTAAAGGAAATAGCAGAAGAAGGATGGTGCATAGTAAATGGGCAGAAAGGAGAGGAAGGAAAGTTTAAATATATTGGTAGCAGAGGGGAATCGGTGATAGATTATGCAATTGGGAATCAGGAGGCTTTTGACCAGTTAAAGGAAATGAGAATAGAGCATAGAACGGAGGCAGATCATATGCCATTAGAAGTATATTTAGAGGAAGAAGTAAAATTAAAGGCAAAGGAAGAGAAGGTAGAAAAGGAGATAGAAGGAAGAATTTGGTCCAGGTAGGTGATTGAGCAGTATCATGAAAGGTGTAAAGGTTGGTTGGGAAAAGAAGAGGAGATAGACGGAAGGTGTGAAGAGATAAAGGAGGTAATAGAAAGAGCAGTACCTAAAATGAAGAAGCAAGTCAAGGCATGGAAGTTGGGAGATAGAAAATGGTATGATAAGGAATGGAAAGGAAAAAAGAGGGAATTAAGGAAAATTCTGAAGTCATGGAGGAAAAAGAAAGTACAAAGGAGGTTTTATTTAAGCAAAAAAAGAGAGTAAAGGAATTAATGTGAAGCAAAAAGGAAAAGGTTTGAAAGTTTAGAGGAGGAGAAGTTAAAAAATGCAACAGGTAAAAGAGGGTTATGGAGGTATATTAATAGGTTCAGAAAGAAGCGGAAAGAAGAGATAAGCAAAATGATCAAGATAGAACATTGGAGAAAACATTTCATGGAAAAGTTAGGAGGAAAGGAAAGAAGGAGAAGAGAGCAGAGGGAATGGAGAAGGGAAGAGGTAAGGCAGCAGATAGAGGAGCAAGAAGAATTGGACAAGGAAGAATTTTTGAGACAGGTCAATAAACTTAAGTTAGGAAAGGCACCAGGTGAGGATAAGTTAGAGAATGAAGTGTGGAAATATATGCCAAAAGAGGTGGAGTCAGCGCTGTGGGAGTTGTTGAGGAAAATATGGAAAGAGGGGAAAATACCGGAACAGTAGAGAAGAGGGACAATGTGCATGATTTATAAAAAAGGGGATAAAGATATTATAGAAAATTACAGAGGAGTAACATTAACTTGCACAGCATATAAAATATATGCTAGTATGTTGAATGAAATATTGAAGAAGATAGAGGGTAAATTAGCGGAGAGCCAGTTTGGTTTTAGAAAGAAGAGAGGAGTAGTAGAAGCAATATATACAATTAAACATATAGTAGATGATAAGCTAAGTAAACCGAAAGGAAAAGTTTTTGCATGTTTTGTTGACCTTAGAGAGGCGTTTGACAGGGTGGACAGAGAAGTATTAAAGGAAAAGTTGAGGGAGATGGGGGTGAGGTTTAAGCTAAGTAGGAGGATTATGGACATTTACAGAGAAACAATAAATGAAATCAAAGTAGGAGAGGAAGAAGCGAAGGAATTTTTGACGGAAAAGGGAGTAAGACAACGATGCCCGTTAAGTTGAACTCTGTTTAATGTGTATATGGCGGACTTAGAAGAGGAGATGAGAAAAGGGCAAGAAGGAGGATGTAGATTTGGAAACGAGAAGGTGTGGAGCGTATCATATGCGGACGATATTGTATTGATTGCAGATAGAGAAGAAGAATTGAAAGGTATGCTAAGAAGGTTTAAGAAGTAGCTGGAAAGGAAGAAGATGATATTAAGCGAAACAAAAACGAAAATTATAGTATTTGAAAAAAGAAAAGGAAAGGATAGATTGTGGAAGTGGGGTGATAGAGAATTAGAGGAAGTGGAGGAGATAAGATACCTAGGTTATATACTACAAAAGAATGGAAGGAATGAGAGGCACATGGAGGAGAGGAAGAGGAAAGCAATAATCGTAATGAAGAATGCGTGGAGTATAGGAGAAAGGATATTTAAAAAAAGCTACAAAAGAAGAAAGAAATTGTTTACAGCGTTAGTGGAGAGTGTAGCGTTATTTGGAGCGGAAATATGGGGATGGGAGGAAGATGAGAGGTTGGAAAGTGTACAAAGAAGATATATGAAATGGACCTTAGGGTTAGGTAGTAATACGCCAAATTATATAGTGGAGGAAGAATGTAAATATGAAAAAATGAGAAATAAAGCATTAAGAAGAGCGTTAAAGTTTGAAGAGAAGATAAAGGATTCGGATACAAAATTGGTAAAGGAATGTATAAGAGAAAAGGATAGAGACAGAGAAAGAGAGAAAATAGGGAAAGAGTCAAAGATGAGGGTCGGAATAATAAGATGAGAGAGAATAAAGGAATCAAGATATATGATAGGTATGGAGTTCAAAGAGGAGGTAAGAGAAAAGATATTATTGAGCATGGAAAGGAAATTTAAGGAAAAGAGAAGGGATGAGATAGATTACTCAAGGTATAATGCGATATATAAGTATATAAGAGTAGAGGAAGAACCAGAATATTTGAAAAAGGATATTGTTCGATTAAAGGTCGGGGTGAATAACAGTTTTGACGAAGTAGTACAAAATATGGATCATATATTTTAACAAAACACAAGAAAATAGAACAAATACAAGAAAGAAACTCCCTTTATATATATATATATATCGTCGCACTTAAAACTTAAACACTTACTGACTTCAAGGCTTATTATAAATTATTCGTACTTATGCATCTATCCGTATATCACTCTTTATGTAGCTCTCTATATAACATTTCAATATAACTCTCTAAAAATAAGCACCTATTCCGGTCTGGTGTCCGTCTCTTATACCCCGCATATAGTGGGAGGGGAAGGACTCTCTTTATCCTACAAGGCGTTTCTTATTAAATCACAGATTCCCTATTGCTCATTGATATTTCTTTCTTTTAACGCCTGTAACGCCTTAGCGGGAGAGTATTTTTCAAAGCTATCGGAATTTTACCCGTTTAAACTTGCATTTGTTTACAAAAGGGGGAACGAGCATGAGACCCTTTCTTTTGAGGAGACCGAATGTTTTAGAATTATTTCTATCGCCTGTAACCTAAGCTTTTAGAAAATATTACCTATTTATTTTGGTTTATCTTTAGATTATAGACACCTTTAGAATTCTTTATTCCCATAGAATTCCTATACAAATAATTTTTATCTCGTGCGGTAGGCTGCTCGGTTCGGCGTAATGTGACAGATATGTCAACGAGGGATAGGAAAATAATAGCAAGATTCAGATGCGGGAATGAATGCAAAAGCAGAGAGTTTTGAAAAGGGGAGGAGGAGAAGAGGTGTAGATTGTGCAATGAAGGAGAGAAAGATTACATGCACATACTGGGAACATGTGAAGTAACGAGGAGTGAGGTTGGAATAGAAGAGATACTAAGTCAGGATGCAAAGAAGGCAGAAATATTAAAACGAGTGATAGGAAAGAGAAGGGAAGCGGAGAGTGTTTAAGAGAAGATTGTTAAGATAATTTTTGTTTGTTTTTTATTTTAAGTCAGTTAATAAGTTAAATTTGTTAGTATTAAGTTGATATGCTGGTAATATAGATTATTTAAGATGATATATATATATATATAATATTGTTTGTTATCTTTAATTTGTTGAGAGTAAGAACCACAATTAGCTTCGTCTAAAATAAGAGTTATTTATTTAAACATAATAGGTTAGGTTAATAATTTTACAATATTTACACGTGATCAACTAACCTAAAATAAGAGAATCAACAATTAAAAGTTCATGCTCCCGTTTCTCTATTAATTGATGCCAATCTTAATGCGTTTTCAATTCAATTTAAATTTACAAGACTTTTCTACTAAACTTCTAAAACGCTCTTGCCAGATTTCAAGACTCTCACTCCTCTCAGCTTTTGGAACACCAACCGTCACTCCTGCTAGCCTTTGTTCCCCCAATGTATGGCGCCACATTCAAACAGCCAATCACTCAATGCGCCGGCGCATGCATACAAAGCTTACATCTTCCCCCTCCGAGCCGTTTAATTTTCTTGCAAAGACAAATTAAGCTTGAATTTTCTAAAGGCATTCAGCCTCGGGTATGAGCTTTGTAACATGGTATAGGCCTAATGCTTTCCTTTTACGTCCGGAATTTATTTCAAATATTGAATCTGAGATTTTTCTTTGTATTTTAAAGGAACCAATTCTTATCTCGTCCATTTTTTTCCTGTTTAATTTGTTTCCGTTGGTTATATAAACCATATCATTTTCTTTAAAATTATGATCTATTCTATTTTTATCAAATAGGGTTTTATTATATATGTGTGATCTTTTTGATCTGAGCAGTGCTATATAGCGATCGTGTTCTAAATTATTAGAATTTTTGTTTGTGTCTTTTAATTCAGGAGGAAGTAAATCCGTAGACTCACCGCTCATCAAATAAGTAGGTGAAAATCCTGTTACAGTGTGGACTGTATTATTGTATGCTTTCACGCATTCTTCCGCGATCTTCGACCAAGCCTTCTTTTTATCACCACTATTAAGCATACATCTTATTTTATTTATCAAAGTTTGGTTCAATCTCTCATTCAATCCATTTGAAAAGGGTGCATCTACTGCTGTGTGAATTAGATCAATATTTCTCTCATTGAGGTAGTTTTTGAATTCTTTTGAGTTTATCGCTGGATATTGATCTGCTAGTAATATTTCAATCTTACTTTCCTTAGGAGTCTTCTTGATTAATTTTATGAAGTCTTTGGCCTGCTGCTCTTTTCGTTGATTTCTGTCCACCGAAGCCACCAATTGTATCCACTGATATTATTTGAAACGGTTTTTCTGCTGGACCCAAGTGTGACATCAATCCAAATCTCTTATTTAGTCTCGTTTTATTTTTTATGCAAATTTCGCAGCTTTTGCAAATCAATTTTATATTAGTCGACAAATTTGGTGCTGTATAAAATGGTCTCATTTTTGCTTCTAATTGGTTCATTCCAATATGGCAAAATTCTTCATGGATTTTTTTTATTATTATTTTACTATATCTTCGCTTAGGACTATTTTATTTCTTTTCTTTCTATCTTGTTTATAATAGATATTATATTCCATGATAAGGTATTTCTTATCTTTTAAACTTGTGTTCTTTTGTTGATCAATTACTATATCATTCAGGTTTATGATATTGACTGTTTTTAACTTATCTTCGTCATTTTCATCGTGTTCATAGACAGGGTTTCTGCTAAGGCAGTCAGCTTCGGTGTTTTCTTTTCCAGGATTATATATGATTTTGCAATTATATTGCGATATATAGTGTGACATTTCTCCTAATTCATCATCTGTTTTATTTTTTATATTTAGATCTTCCAACGGTTTATGGTCTGTGTAAATCGTAAACGTGTTTCCAATCAGCCAATGTTGCCAAAATTTTAAACTTTCTTTTATAGCTAAGCATTCTAGAAAGATTGCTTTCTTTTGTTTCTGTGACTCACTCAATTTTTTTGAAAAATAGGCTACTGGCTTCCGTGTGCCATCTTTTCGTGTCTGTTTTAATATGGCTCCTATACCATTGATACTCGCGTCTGTGTATATAAACGTTGGAGCTTTTTGATTATAAATAGCTAGGATTGGCTTTGAGCATAAATACTCTTTGACTTTATTGAAAGCAGCATCACAATCATTTGACCAACTAAAACTTATATTTTTTCTGAGTAGATTATGTAACGGTTCGAGTAATACTGAGACGTTAGGGATGTATTTTCTGTAAAAATTGACTTTACCTAGAAATTGTCTGATGTTTTTCCTGTTTTTTGGTACCGGAAAATCTATTATGGATTTTAAATTATCTTTTAAAGGGGTTACAGTATTTTCTGTAATAAAGTGACCTAAATATTTCACTGAGTTTGCTGCAAATCTGCATTTTGTAAGTTTTAGTCTGAATCCTTCTTCTACAATAGCGTTCAATAATTGTTTCAAATGATTAATATGTTCTTTGAACGTCTTTGAGAAAATCAGTATATCGTCTATGTAATTCACGACAAAATTTGATAGATTGTGTTTTCTAATAATATTTACCAAGATTCTCTGGAAAATTGCTGGAGATGTTTTTAATCCAAACGGTAAAACCGTCCATTGGTAATGACCTTCTTGTGTCACAAACCCAGTTTTTTCTCTATCTCGAACTCTCAATGGTATGGACCAGAAAGCTGAATTTATATCTAGTGTTGTAAAGAATTTACAATCTACAGTCTTTATCATTAGATCCTCAATTAGGGGAAACGGTTGAAATTGAGGCACTATTAGTTTATTTAGATCCCTGAAATCAACGCACAGTCTACTTTTTCTTCCTTCCTCTCTTTTATAAGCTAGTGTGACTGGCGCTGCAAAAGGGCCGTAACATTCTTCAATAAGTTGACGTTTTAATAATTGAGTTATTTGGCCTTCAATTTCCGCTCTGTCCTCTAATGAACATTTGTATGGTCGCTTTGAAAAATACTTGTTTGTTTGCAGGTCTATGAATGCTTCGTAATTTTTGACGTTACCAATGTCATATTTGTCTTTTGCAGATATGCTTTTATAATTCTTTAATAGCTTTACAATTGTACATCTTTGATCAGTATCTAAATGATCAATATCTATATTAAATTCTTCTATATTAATACCTTCATTAAAATTTACTTGAAATTTGGTGAATGCATTTTCTAATTCTATTTTTTCTTTCTCCTGCATCCCAATTTCATTATTGTTTTTAATTTTTATCTTTTTTGGTATCAGCATATCTTCTGATACTTTTTCTTTTTTTTCTGCTTTTTGTTTAATTTCTTTTTGTAATTGGATATTTAAATTCCCATCATGGGTCAATCAAAATCTATCTATAGTGTCTAGTCCTAGTATCATATCGTGATTGAAAGTTTCATTATTATAAACAAATGCATTAATTTTATCTTCTTTGTTTAGTATATTTGCGTTTAATGTTATTAAGCAATCAGTTTTTCCCCTACCGCTAATTGTTTTTATTGTGCTGCTAAAGTTGTCTTTTGTCAAATTTCTTATTTTTACTAATTTGGAATTTATCAGTGTTATGTTTGAACCAGGGTCATAAATACCTGTGCATTCAATTGTGTTATTTAGTAACACCCTAACTTCAATCAGCGGAGGAAAATTTAGTTTTTTGGATCTTCGAAAGTGTCGATTTGTAATATGGAATTGTTTATTTTATCTTCAGTCCTTTCTTCTTTAAACCAACACAAATTTTCAGAATGATATCTGTTTTTCTTACGTTTTCTTTCGCAAATTTTACAAGGCTGTTTCAACGTCAATTTCGTTTCAGATTTTATTATTTTTGGTCTATTTTCATTTATTTTTTTTAAATTTTTCCCACTAATGTTTTCGTATTTCCTTAGTTCACTAAATAAACTAGCTGAATTATTAGTCTTTTGTCTGTCAATTTTGTCTCTTACAAATGTTGGTAGTCCGTCAGCCATCAAATCCACTAACGTTCTATTATCCATATTTTTGTTTATTTCCAGTAGTAAGTGTTCTTTTTTTACTGCATACTCTAGGATTGAACCAGCGAGATACTTGTAATTTAAAGCATAACTGACAGATGACCAACCTCTATCTGTGAATGTTTGTAAAAATTTATCTTTCCATGTTGTACACTCAGAGTTTAATGAATGTCTAATTAACATTGATTGGAACCAATCCCTTATATTATCATCTAAAAATAATCTTAAAATTTCAATTTTTTCAGCATCATCTTCTATGTCTAATCTGTTGCATTCACTTTCATACGTTTGTAACCATTGGTTCGCATTCATTTTCCTTCCTTCAAATTTATCCAGCACAAATTTTTCACATAATTCATTCAAATTTTTCTTTTTATTCTCCTGTGTAGGTTCTTTTTTGTATAACTTTTCAAGAAATTTCATTAAGTTTTCATCTATCTGTGTTGCAGGAATGTTTCTTGTGTTTTGTTCTTGTGTGTTTGTAACATCTTCTAACAAAAACTCATTGTATATCATATTTCCACTTTCATCTTTATAGAGTTTTAACATTTCATCGTCTAATGTTATCCAAGCATTTCTTCCTTGGCCGCGTTTTTCTAGTGATTTCTTCACTCTTTTAAATTCGTTTCGTTTCGATAATTCTGGATGTTGTTTATAAGACTGGTAACATTGTGGCATCAAGAATTTTTTTCCATCTACATCTGTTATTGTTTTAATTATAACAACGTTAGATTTTTGATCTGTATCAGCTGCCAGTTCAAATTCAAATAGTAGCTTTGCCATGTCTCCTTTGTTTTCCACAAACGTACTAATTGTTGATTTATAATATGGTTTGTTATCCTTAATTTGTTGAGAGTAAGAACCACAAGTAGATTCGTCTAAAATAAGAGTTATTTTATTAAACATAATAGGTTAGGTTAATAATTTTACAATATTTACACGTGATCAACTAACCTAAAATAAGAGAATCAACAATTAAAAGTTCATGCTCCCGTTTCTCTATTAATTGATGCCAATCTTAATGCGTTTTCAATTCAATTTAAATTTACAAGACTTTTCTACTAAACTTCTAAAACGCTCTTGCCAGATTTCAAGACTCTCACTCCTCTCAGCTTTTGGAACACCAACCGTCACTCCTGCTAGCCTTTGTTCCCCCAATGTATGGCGCCACATTCAAACAGCCAATCACTCAATGCGCCGGCGCATGCATACAAAGCTTACATATATATCTCTACACCATAAATCTTACATTTTTGGGGGCTCAGCCGGGATAGAATCGAAGTAACGAGCTTGTGAGTATCTATAAGTCTAAAGCAGTGAAAGTGAGTAAGTTCATCATGGAGTCGGAAAGGCCATCTCAAGAAGATCTGGCAAATACGACAATTGTGGCGTCTGAACCAGATATTAGTGAAATGAGGTATCTGGACTTGAAGGCCAAATTGAAGGAGATGGGCTTACGGTCGACAGGTAAAAAGAAGGAACTTGCGGAACGCCTGCGGGCAGCTAGGGAAAAGAAGCTGCGGCAAGACGATGATAACGATGATGACGATGTTTCCGAAGAGGAAGAAGCGGAAAGCAGTGAGGATGAAATTTCTACGAAGGCAATGCAGATGTTAACTTTTAAAGATGTGGAAGAGTCGCTCCAAACATTTAGTGGCGACGATACGCTTAGTGGTAAGCGTTGGATGAGAGATTTCGAAGATATGGCAGAAGTATGCCAATGGGACAGTACTCGGAAAATTATATATTGTGGACGGCTATTGCGAGGATCGGCGAGATCGTTCGTGCGATACGAGAAATGTGGTAAGTCGTGGAAACAGCTTAGGAAGGCATTGTTGAACGAATTTGCGGAAGTGACAAATGCATATAAGGTCCACGAGTTACTTAGGAAACGAACGAAGAAAGCTGGAGAATCCTATCAAGAATACATCTACACTATGTGCGAAATTGCTGCTCAAGGAGGACTGGACAAGACAAGTACGATACAGTACATTGTGAATGGTATAGAAGATGAACCGTTTAATAAAATGATCTTATACGGGGCAACGACGATTAGTGAGCTAAAACAGAAGTTTACGTTCTATGAGGCAATGAAAGAAGAGCTGCGGAAAAAATCGAAGACGACGAAGGTGCATAAGAGCAAGGACACGGAGGAACTGCTACATGGATCGTCTACGAGGACCGGCGGTGGAAGCTGTTACAATTGTGGAGAGTCGGGTCATCGGAGACGAGAGTGTCCATTTAGGACCAAGAGCGTGAAATGCTATCAGTGCGATGAATTCGACCATGTATCAAAAGATTGTCAGAAGAACATCAAGCCTCAGGAGACGCCGAAGCAAGCGTGTAGTGTGGATACAGAAGCCGACGGAAAGTGTGTTAAAGAAGTGCAATTAGGAGACAGTAATGTTATGGCGTTGATAGATACAGGTAGCGATCTTAGTCTAATTACAGCGGACCAATATTTTAAGATCGGCGCACCCAAATTGGGTAAGGAAATTTTGCGATTTAAAGGCGTTGGTTCTGACTTAATTAGTACGTATGGCGAAATAGAAACGACGGTCATTATTGATAAGATGATGTATCCGATTAGATTGGATGTAGTTTCTGGTACTCTATTGGGTTATGATTTGCTTATCGGTAACGATTTTTTGAGAAAGCTAAGCGTAGTAATTGACGCGGGTAAAGTCTCCATCCGCGATACGAAGGAAAGTCCGGTGACGAACGATGATGTGCACGAAATTTTTAAAATTGATGTAATTAACGAACGTAATGAAATAGATCTATCTCATGTTGCAAACGAAAGGCATAAGGGAAAAATAGAAACTTTGATAACGAATTATCGACCAGAGGAAGTCCGCGAAGAAGGTCTGGAAAAGAATATTGTTTTAAAAGACGAAGAACCGGTGTACGCGTGTCCGGAAGAGTTATTTCCAAAAGAAAAGGACGAGGTAGATACTAATCGCAGGGGCGTATAAAGTTTTTTCGGACCAACGGGGTATTTTCGAAAGTTTGTGCCACGGTATTCGATTATTGCGAGACCGTTGTCTAATCTACCGAGAAAAGAATTAGAATTTAAGTTCGGGCGCGAAGAGGAAGAATCTTTCAAGAAAATTAAAGAGATGTTGTGTAATAAACCGGTGCTGCGACTGTACAAGGTAAACGCCGAAACAGGGCTTTATACGGATGCGTCTGGTAAGGGATACGGAGCGAGCTTGATGCAGCGTGGTGATACCGGCGATGTGTTTCACCCGATATATTGTGCGAGTGGAAAGACCACTCCGGCCGAAGAAAAATATTCTAGTTATAAGTTAGAGGTACTTGCGATTACTAAGTCATTGCGAAAATTTAGAGTGAATCTATTAGGAATAGATTTTAAGATAATTATAGATTGTCGTGCGTTCACACCCACCATGCGAAAAGGGGATAATTGTTTCGAGGGAATACGTAACATCGCGGAGAAAGTGCTGCGGAATTTCGATAAATGGAAAGCTTGGTTGGATAAGATTGACCGTGGGGCTATCCCCACCACTAAGAAGATTCCTGGTTACTTTGTTGTCGAACCATGGATTCGAAAAGATGTAAAAAATTTTGATGGTGGTGGTATGATTTAGTGGCATATCTGAGGACAGATATATTCTGTCAGAACGGCCGAGTGTGGGGTTTTGAATTGTTTTAGAAATATAGATATGAATGTGTGAATGGTATGAGTGTGAGAGCGATTGAAAGAATAAAAAAATGCATCCGGTCGGGACAAAAGAAAAGCGTGGCTTGGAATGATCGGGAAGTTTCCAGGGAGATGACGAGAAACAACGGGAGACGATGGAGGGGATGTGGGATATAAGTAGGCGACGGGAAGGACTGGGCGTTGCGTTTTGGTTGCGTTTTGTTTTTGGTAGCGTTGCGTTGAGTTGCGATATAATTGAGGAGTGATAAGTGTAACGGGAGATACGAAAGACAACGGGGAACGGCGAAGGATTACGATAGGCGACGACGAGTCGGATTCGGGTGTTCCTTGCGGTTGTCTTCGGATGTAGGGAGTTACACTTAGCACTTATTGTTAGTATTATTGTTAGATTATAGATACTACCATTTTTAATTCTTAAAACATTATACCTTATTAAATAAATATATATATCTCTACACCATAAACCTTACATCAACATATAACGGCTTCAAATATCCGGATGTACCTGAGCATCTACCACCTTTATATTTAGTTTTTGAAAGGTTAATTTCGCCTTGTATTTCTTTTATGCAGATCAGACGTATGAGACATGTGAATAATAAATACGCTAGTTATGGTCAATTAATTAACCTACCTGTTTCAGTTAATATAATGGTCAAATCTCTTCAAAGAAATATCGATAACGATTATTGTATAAATGTACATATTAAACGTAAGAAAATTGGCCGATCTAGTTACTTACATGGCATTGTTAACAAGCGTACAATTAAAGCTTTGCTACAATTTTTAATATCGTCTCCATTGTATAGAATGTACGATATGAAAATTGATGATTTATATTTTAATGATAATCAAATTCACGACAAAGTTGGATAAAATGATGTCAGCGAACACATTTCTGTAGAAGAGAGTCTTACGGTGCACCAACCGACATTAATGTGGGATGAAGAACAATATTTACGTATTGCACCTGGCGAAGAAAATTTACCTCAAAGTTTATTATTTGATGAATTTTTTTATTTCTTATTTCTTATTTAATATTTTATTTCTTATTTTATTTCTTATTTTAATTAAATCCTTCTTATTCTTCATGTATAAATAAATACGATTATACCTTTTTTTTTGCAGTAGTTTTTGAGGTTGTTGATGCTATATTCATTTTGGTACGCCAAAGAAGTATAACTTCTGACGTGCGTACATAAGTACACACACCAGTTTTTTTTTGATCTTTCTCTTTCCGAAAGAACAAAACTGCCACACAAGCGGCAAATAAGATATGCATTGTTTAAAGCGAGGATGCTGTAGCCAAAAAAACTATGCAAAAGTGGTTTGCTCGGCTTAAAGCTGTAAATTTCGACCTGGAAGATCAAGAACGCCCAGGTAAGCTGTCCACCACAGACGAAGATATGACTAGAACAGAAATCGAGAACAACCCACGTTCGACATTACGTCAATTAGCAGGAAGGCTAAGTCAATCAAAATCAACCATACACGATCATACCGCGAAGCTTGGTTATGTAAACCGCCTTGATGTATGGGTTTCGCAAGATCTAACGGAGAAAAATCTGTTGGACCGATTTCTTCTTTTTTCCATCAACTTCTTAATACTATCACTCAACTTCCCCTCCTTCCCAACTCCAAGCGATTGATTGCACTTGTTTTCCGCTTCTTTCATTGCTGATATTATTTGTTTGTTTGTCTCTTCAATGTCTATATCCTCTTTATTTGTCAGCATTGGTAATAGTCGAGAATTAAGGAGTTGTGCGTATTGGTCTGTGCTTTGTGTTGTTAATGACTTTCTAGAAGCTATTTTTCTTATTAGTTTTGACCTCTCCTTTCTTGTATTTATGACTATTTTTGCTCTGACGGCTCTGTGGTCACTTCCGATAAAAAATTTGTTAGGAACAGTTACGTCTTGCACTATGTTTTTCATGTTTGAAATTATCAGATCGATTTGGTTTTTTGTAACTCTGTCTGGGCTAGCCCAGGTCCATTTTCTCTGGGGGCCCTTTTTGAAAAATCTGTTAATTGTAAAAAAGTTGTTTTGCTATAGGAAGTCAAGCAGAACTTGTCCTCTATCATTTCTTGTCCCAAACCCATGACTTCCCAGGGATGTTTCACTGTCGTCTTGTTCGTGGCCTAATTTGGCGTTGACTAGCTTCTAAATATCTCATTTATTTTTAGAAGAATGTTACGTCTTATTCGATAAGTATATACCCGTAAGCTTTTTTTTCATGCGTATTTCTAAATTTACTTTGTTCGAAATCCTTATTTCGCAATATCGCTGCTAGGTACAGATCACGTGATCGACGTGCTTACGATCACTTGATTGACGTGTTTACGATCACGTACGTTACAGGCGTGGATCACGTGATCGACGTGTTCTCATTTATTTTCTTACATTATTCTTGGATTCTCACATATAATGACAATAGTTAGATTGAAGGTTGAGAACGCGTACTTTTCGAATTAAGTCGTCGCTAAGACGTAACACCTACCCCCTTTAAGAGAAGCACCTAGAAATTTATTTTCTAGTGCTTCGATATAAATATATTTTATGATAGCTTATTATAAGAGAACATGTACAATTACTTATTTATTTAATTGTATTACAAAGAATTTCTATAATTTCCATGTTAAGCAAATTTTAATTTTTCCCGATTGACGACCCTACATCTATTTTTATTATTAATATTTTGTTTCAAATACTCGATTAAGATTATATGCGAACGTTCGGGCGATCCATTGGATTGCGGATTAAATGCCGTGGTTTTTATTTGCTTACAACGGTATTGTTTTGAAATTGCCTTAGTAAGGTGCCTGTGAAATCTGTTCCTTGAACAGTCAGAGTATTGTGTGGCGCTCCAAATATGTTACAAAAATTATGGACCATGCCTTCCGCAATATCAACGGATGTAGCTGTCTTTAAAGCTACTAATGTTTTTTTTGGAAGTGGTCCAACAGTATTCATGGCAATTTTGTCGAATGCTGCCCCCCCCCCTGGCGTATCGGTTAGTATCATCAGCTCCTTGGACTTTATTCTTACTAATTTCTTTAATTAACAACCATCGCAATTTCTAATGAATTCTTGCATATCCTTTTCATATTTGGTCAATGATACCTTTGCCTAATTCTGTTATATGTTTTTGTTACGCCTTTATGTCCACCGATAGCCGAGGTGTGGTATTCCGCAAGAATGTCATCTCGCTGTTCCAGTTCTTGGATAAAAACTTCATTGCAACAGATTATAAATTTTTCTTCTGCAATTTGATCCTGGAATCACCTTATCGCTTCGTCCGTTATAGGAGAATCTGCCCTGACTCGTGTAAGCTCTGATGCCATATTAAACCGTTTTTTTCTTCTTCGTGAATCTTCCGCTACCACCGGTTTTTGTGTCTTCTTTTTAAATATTACGATCCCACTGCTATCAACAGTTTTTGCCTTCCTCGGGAATCCTTCGATCCCACAGATTTTTTCTTTCTTTGTTGGGAATCTTTCGATTCCACCGTTTATTTTACTTCGACGAAATACGCATTGCATCGCCGTTCGCAGAAATAATTTGGGGAAAGGCCTTAGACGCGCATGCAAACGGTGTTAGGCACATAAAAGGGAAGAACTGGAACAATCAAAGGCACGAGCAAATCTCAGAAAACTTACTACTTTTTGTCCAGGCTGCCCTTGTCAACCGCAACTTTGCAGTGAATGTTTCAATATTTTGCACTGTAAAAAATTTTGTTAATAGCCGATTTTTAAAAAAATTCAACGGTATTATTATCTCCTGTCAAATATTTATCTAAATATTTTCGGAAATCCTTTGGAAGGAGTTACAGAAGTAAGGGGGAAATGGCTCAATAAGAACTCTTGCTGTCACCCGAATACAGGTGAGGTGGCCTGATGAGAACTTTTGCTGTCTCCCGAATACGGGTGACACTGCAGTCAACGTGTTAATGTTTTACAGTTTGTGAAAGGACCAGAGTCTACGCAGGGTAGACAATGAGCCCCCCCAAACACTACGTCTTCTCTTCTTATTTAAGGAACAACCAGGCACTCCCACGAACCTGCTTTGTGACCCGTTTGCGGTCGACCTGCCTCGACGCAGATTGGGCACCTGGGCTTACCAGGGCATGCCTTTGCCACGTGGCCGGGCTCCTCGCACACAAAGCAGACTCCTACCCTAGCGGCTGGAGCAGGACACGAATCCGCAACATGTTCCCTAGCTAGGCATCTGTGGCATCTCAGGAGTCTTGGCCTCAGTGCTAGAACACGAATGGAGGTAAAGTTGAAGATTATCCTCCTTCTCTCAAGAGCCGCCAGACACATCGCCGTTGGGGCGGTAACGGTGACCTCCCCAGGCCGTCCTCTTCAAATTTTAATGTCTCCAACCTTGATGTTATTCGGATCCACTCTCTGTTTGATCTCGAGTAGGGAAAACTTGATAGATGTTATGGTCGCCGCTGGCTTGAGACACACAAGCCTGATAAGACTGGTCTGCTGTGGTCTTGAAATTCTTGCCTCAAGTACTGCACGCCTCAGCACTTCAGCTACCCTTTCTGCATTCGCCTCTGCTTCTCTGCAACGGACCTGTCAGATAAAGGATCCATTAAGTCCGCGTCTACATGGCAGTCCACCTGATCGGCGATATTTACGTTGTTGGAATAATTTATATTGCGCGCGGAATAGGATAGGCGGCGTATGCGTTAATTAGGTTGCGAGGGCGTGCAAGGGCTGTCAAAATGCGTGCGGGCGCGCCTTACCATGCCAGAGGCATGGGAGAGGTGTGTGGGGGGGGGGGATAGTATGCGTAGGGCCTTGTGCACGCACTTCAGTCTCATTCTGGTGTTCGCTCTGGTTTGAGCTAACACCAGTGTGTTTCCCATCTTGAGCTTCTCGCAATCTTGGCTTTTGTTCTAGGCAACGTGGCTAGAGCGTGTGAGAGTGAGTTAGGAATGTGTGGAGTAGTCTGGTGTTTTGTTCCCAACAGGATTGTAGTCGGACCGTTGTAGCGAATTATCTGCAACCTGTCGCCAGGCTACCAACGTGGGCTTGTAGTCGGACAGTTGTAGCGAATTATCTGCAACCTGTCGCCAGGCTACCAACGTGGGATAAGGTTCTGGCCAGACAGGCCATCGTTAGGTGCGATAAGAAACAGCGTGCGTTCGGTTGTCGCCTTGCGTCGGAAGCGAACGGTAAGAGAGCTCTCTAGCGTGCGATCAAAAGGTACCTCGCGTCGTTATTCTAATAATATATTTTCTTTTTAATCTTTTGGTTGTCACTGTACGTTACACCAGTTTTATTGAAGTTATACTTCTTTTGGCGCGTTAGGGAAAATGTAATGGGGACTGATTTGGTTCCGATCGTCTGGGAAAACGACACCATGAAGTTTGTCGGTATTTACGACGCGCGGCAAATACGATTTCAAGTTTACGGCATGAAGTTGTCTCTCTTCTTCTTCCCCTTTTTTTCTCAAGCGGGTCACCCATCCAAATACTAATCGTACTCAGCGCTGCTTTACTTAAATGATCGAGCGAGAACTAATGCTGTAACCGCGCCATGGCCGTTGACGCATAAAGTAATTCGATATATCTCCCTTACATTTAATGTGGACTGATATCTATATTTTTATATTTTTGAAGTTATTCTTTTTATTCTTTCTTATATATATAATATATCGATCGATTGAAAATATTTTTCTTTTCTTTTTTGAAGTTATTTAGTTAACTTAATAGAAAAGAATAATTAGTAGCTTATCTACTCATATTTTGAATCCTCCTCCTTTTTACCTGGTCACGCTATAAATATATATATATATATATATAAAATTAAATAACTTCAATAAATAAATGAGAATAAAAATATAATAGTAAAAGAAAAATAATCTTCTTCCATTAGAAAATATTATTGATCATCAAGCAGGGAAGAGAAACAGGTTTCTTTATCAACTATATTCTATGTAAAAATAAAATTAATAATAATAATACTAATAATGTAATAATAATAACATTAATTAATAAACTAGAAAAATTAAAAACTAACAAGGAAAATTAATAACGATAATAATAATAATAATATGTTATCATTATGATAGGTAATCTGTAATTAATTATAAAAATATGGAGAGTGTAGCATAAAAGAATGGAAACGTATTGTGCAATATGAATTTATTGTGATTGTTTTGAAGTTATACTTCTTTTTCAATACTAAATAACGAGCGTAGCCTGACGAGGTTTTCATTCAGAATTCGTGAGGCACTCAACGTAATAACGATTTATGTACCATTTATAAAGATTATAGTTTCTTAACGTATATTCGAAATACGCGGCTTAATCATTTTGAAAATATTGAAAATAACGAAATTTTTTTATCGTCCCTCCCCACTTTTTAAACCGTTGCTAAGCACGCCCTGCAGGGCCTATTAAACAAAGCACTCGTCCCATTCTTCCACTGGACGCCTACGACGACACGTCTTCGATAAGTAGTAAAGAATTTACAAAGAAAGCGACGAACAAAACGATTTAAGCTAGAAGCAAAATAAGAAAATTATAAGTATTCCTTATACTTCCATAAACGAGGTGAACCTTTTTGTTGAATCCGTATACAAGCGAAGCGAGCAAGAGGTGAGATACGTGTTTAATCTTTTGTTAAACCCCCAATTCCTTATTATATTTAATTTATCAAGCAGAGCTTTTATGCTACAAGGCTTTTTGTCTAACGAGCCAATATAGTATTATACTTTGTATTGATTTAACCAAGAGTTTTTCTTTTTTCTTATTTGTTGTTTTATTTTATTAATTTTTTTAATAATTGTATTTTATTTAAATTGTATTAAATATCTTTATTTTGTTAAAGTTTTTATTAAAGTTATATTTTATTTTATTTACAAATGTAGAGTATATATTGGCATTCGGGAAAATTGTAGTTATTTCATATTGAATACAATGAAGATGGAGAAGTAAATGTTGTGTGGCTTAAGTTTCCAGATTCACTAAAGATTTGCCAGAAAATCGTACAAAAAGTTGCTGGACACGTTGCGATTTAAATTAATAAAACAATAGTGCAGATCGGACGTAGATCTTCAACTATTCTCCTTAGCAACAATACAAAAATTAAGATTAAGCGTTCACATTTATCTATAGTTTAAATTTAATTATTTATTATTAATTATTGAAAATTTACTTATTTTATTTTAATTATTTTAATTATTTTAATTTTGAAATTATTATTAAACTATAATCTCTTGCAGCTTTTTATTGACCAGGATCAGTATACATTTAAATTTCTGTTTTAGTTTTCAATATGCCTAAAACTAATGCAGAGAAATGTAGAGATTATCGTCTTCGTAGGAAAAGGAATAAGGAAAATAAGGAAAACATAATGCACGCTAGTGCCAAACGTTGTAGGGTTCTTGGCTGCGAAGAAAAATTATTCAAAAAGGTTATGAATTGCCTGCGAATGAAATTTCATGTACTCCGTCAACTTCTAATTTACTTTGCGAACCATCGGCTAAGCCTGTGATTACCGGTACAAATTTAAATAATTTAAATGTCCCAGCAATAACTAATATTATTGCTAATTATTTATTTTTTTTGTTTGGTTTTTATGTTTTGAAGTTATTTGAAGTTACTTACATTTATTTTATTTAACATTTATTTTACATTTATTTCTTCAAGAAATCCAATTGTCTGCGAATGGAACTTTATGTGCTCCATCGACTTCGAATTTACTAGTGACTTCTGAACCATTGGCTCAGCCTATGATTAACGGTGCAAATTTATACAATTTAAAATTCACAGCAATAACTAATAGTACTGCTAATTATTATTTTTGAACTTATACTTCTTTTTGGTACGTTTGGGAACTTGGTCTTTATTTTTTACTTTTACTTCTTCAAAATGCATCGTTGTCTACTGCAAAAGATGACTATCACAACTATATTACTGTGCAAGCTGATGTGCATATGGAAAATTCTTCTATGCCGTGTCATCATAGTATAACATCAAAAAACATTACATTAACAAACATGGAGCAAAGTTCACGATCTCAAGCACGAAATAATCAATATTTAGCTGATGCTTCGATTATACATGTATTGTCTAATCAAGACATTGTACCGGATGAAGAATGCAATTCGTTAAACCAAGACAAAATCATGGATCAGGAATTACCTCAATCAGATGTACCCTCTATTTATTCTAACTCTTCAGACCATTCAGTAATTAATCATTCCACTGGCGAGCAAATTGATATGGATTTAGATCCTTCTTTACCATATAGCAATTATCATCAATTTAAACGACCTCATAAGGAATTTAAAATAAAATTCTTGGGCAATTCATTTGAACATCCATGCTCAGTATGTGACAGATTGTGGTTTAAAAAGGATTTAAAAGAGCCATCTAATGAACATAAGGATATTCTAATACAATTTATACCTAATGTACCTATAGAAAATACTAAGCTTTGTAATACATGCATACAAGCTTTAAACAATAAGAATATTCCTCTAATATCAACATATAACGGCTTCAAATATCCAGATGTACCTTAGCATCTACCACCTTTATATTTAGTTTTTGAAAGATTAATTTCGCTTCGTACTTCTTTTATGCAGATCAGACGTCTGAGAAATGTGAATGGTAAATACGCCAGTTATGGTCAATTAATTAACCTACCTGTTTCAGTTAATACAATGGTCAAATCTCTTCAAAGAAATATCGATAACGATTATTGTACAAATGTACATATTAAACGTAAGAAAATTGGCCGATCTAGTTACTTACATGGCATTGTTAACAAGCGTACAATTAAAGCTTTGCTACAATTTTTAATATCGTCTCCATTGTATAGAATGTACGATATGAAAATTGATGATTCATATTTTAATGATAATCAAATTCACGACAAAGTTGGATAAAATGATGTCAGCGAACACATTTCTGTAGAAGAGAGTCTTACGGTGCACCAACCGACATTAATGTACGATGAAGAACAATATTTACGTATTGCACCTGGCGAAGAAAATTTACCTCAAAGTTTATTATTTGATGAATTTTTTTATTTCTTATTTTTTATTTAATTTTTTTAATTTCTTATTTTATTTCTGATTTTAATTAAATCCTTCTTATTCTTCATGTATAAATAAATAAGATTTTACTTATTTTTTTTGCAGTTATTTTTGAGGTTGTTGATGCTATATTCATTTTGGTACGCCAAAGAAGTATAACTTCTGACGTGCGTACATAAGTACACACACCAGTTTTTGAATAAATTGTTCTCTTGCCCTGGCTTTTCTCTCAATTCCGTGAGAGTTACTATGCCGAGGCAAGTAGCTTTGTGCCGCGTAAAAGTGTTTTATTCATTTATCTATCCTGTCCTATCTCACTCATTCCAGCGTTAAACTGTTTAGTAGAACTTATTGGGAGATATTCGACCATTTTCTGGTCACCTATATAAATGCTAGAAACATTGGTGCCTCAGGTAAAGAATGAGTGATAGGTTGGATTGATAAATTCGTAAAATCGGAAAACGCGTGCGTCTTTGTTCCTCGGTTCTTTGTTGTGAACTTCTTTGTGGCTTTATCTGAGTGTTGCGTCATCGTTCTTTGTCCGCGGTGATCACGTGGTGCGTTTGGATTCGAGACGTGCCACGTGTTAGGTCTTTACTTTCGGCCGAACGGCTTACCCCCACTTAGCTAGCGCTTTACTTCCTGCCGCACGGTTTCCCTCCACTTAGCTAGCGCTTTACTTCTGGCCGCACGGTTCCCTCCACGTGGTTGGCTCTTTATTTCCGGCCGCACGGGTTCCTTCTTCCGGTTTGAGACTTAGGCTGAGCGTTAGGCCCGTTGGTGGGGACGCAAACAGCGAGTAGTGGGGGCTCTGAGAGTAGAACCACGGTGGGGCGTCATAGCGCTGCGTTTCCTTGGTTATGGGTTAAAGATCCGGGTCTTCTAGCACGCGCGTTCTTCTCTTTCCCCTCTCCTTCGTCTACCGTTTCAGAGAGCAAGAGTGGGGACAAGACAGCAGCCCTTCGTGTTCTAGTTGTCGTTACATTTAGTAATTCCATTCTACGTTTTAGATTCGCTCATCATGCCTCCTGCTGCTTTGAATAAGTTGGTCGCCCTGCAGAGGACGCGTCTAGCCGAGCTTAAGAGTATCCATCGTCAGTTAGTGGCTAGACCGCTTGCGTCCCTGGAGGTCGATCTGATTCAGCCGGGAATAGATGCGTTGGCTACGGTATTTGCGGCGGTGCGGCAGACCCACGAAGAGATCGCAGTCAGGGCGGACGCCCTGAGCGACCCGTATATGATAGAGGATGAAATTGAGAAAATCCGTGAGGCATATGATGAAGCCTTCCCCGCGTTCGTAGCGTTGCGTCGACAGCTTGTCCAATCAGAAACGCCCTCCCCCACAAGGGAATCTTCCCACGCCCAGGGGTCTGGATTAGATCCGAGTTATTCAGAGCTCCCAAAGATGTCTCTGCCGAAGTTTTCGGGCTATGAGGAGGACTGGGAGAACTTTTTTGACAGTTTCAGGTCCATGGTGCACGATGCCCCGCGATTGGACGATACTACCAAGTTGCGATATCTGAAATCGTGCCTAGTCGGTGAGGCTGCAGGATGGATTAAAGATGTGTCGACTAGCACTGCGAATTATGCTAGCACTTGGGATGCGTTAAAGGCACGGTATTATAATCCGATGCTCCTTCTGTTTAAAAAGCTTCAGGCATTGTTGGATCTTCCGCGTCATAAGAGGGAGTCCATCGCGGAGCTGCGTTCACTCCTTGATAGGATGCAGTGTATAGTTAGGTCTCTGAAGAATGCAGGTTGGCCGGTAGAAAATTAGGATAGCGTACTTTATTTCTCGCTGGTTACGCGATTGGATGTGGACACGGGTAAGTCGTGGAATGTGGAAATCATCTCGATGGAGGAGTTGAGCACAGCTTCAGGATCGGAGTCAGGAAGGAGAGGCACCCCTGGGCCCTGCTTTATGCCTACGTTCGCGCAATTGGCCGGATTTCTCGAGAAGAGGGCGCGGGTTTGTGCAGTGCAGGGGGAAAACCGAGGGGAAAAAAGGGTAGCCCACCCCCCTAGATCAAGTCTCCCGCGCAAGGTTCACCATTCGAGGGTTCCGGGGATCACGACTAAGGGGTTTGGAAGTGGTGTCCAGTGTCCACTTTGTGTTGATCTCACCAGGTGGCTCAGTGTGATCGGTTCAGGTCAATGGCGTTACCGGAGCGGATACGAGAGGTTGGGCGTTTGGCCTTGTGTGCCAAATGTCTCAGGCAGAAATCGGGGAAGTCTTGTCCCTCTAGAGGGCACTGTTCCGCGTGCAAGGGCAAGCACCATACGCTTATTCATACGCCCAGTAGAGTAGGAATGCGGAAACCCGTTTCCAGAACGGTTGCAGGAGGTTCGGGAATTAATTGAACTGGTGCGCCGCCAGCGAGTTTGCATGCGCCTACGTCCTCGGGTAGCGTTAGGAGTATTAGGCTTGCTACTGCACGAGTTTGGGTAGCAGGTACTAAGGGAAAGGGAACATGGGCACGAGCGCATCTGGATCAGGGATCGGAAGTTTCCTTTGTTTCCGAAACAATCACGCAGTTACTCGGATTGCCTAAGCGGCGTACTTATGTGCCTCTTTCAGGATTTGGGGCAGGAGACGCGGGTACTGCCCGGTCGGGGGTACGAGTTACTATCCGGTCGGCGGTCGATACCACCTTCTAGGTCGAGGTGGACGCTCTGCTGTTACAAAAACTAACTTCTCTGCTTCCGTCTGTCAATTATGCTTCCAGAGTTGGCGGAGACCTGTTCAAGGACATTCCGTTAGCTGATCCAGAGTTTGTCGTCTCGAAGCGGACAGATGTAATTTTAGGTGCCGATGTTTACGGCCAATTACTCCAGCCGGGGTTAAGAAGATCCTCGACGTCGCAGCTCGTCGCGCAGGATACGGCGCTTGGGTGGATCATCTCCGGACCGGTGGATGGAGGAGCTGCACAGCGGGCGGAGGCGACTGCGACTACCTCTTCGTCGCTGGTTTTACACTGTTCGTCTCAGGAGGAGTTGAATCACATTTTGCAGCGGTTTTGGGAGCTGGAGGAGGTGTCGGATGCACCTAAGAGATTGAAACCAGAGGAAGAGAAATGTGAGTTAAATTTTCAGGAAACGCATCGGAGAGATTGGAGAGGTCGGTACGTGGTGCGGCTACCGCTGAAGCAGGAGCTTCCCCTAGTGGTCGCGGAGACAAGACGGATGGCCCTTAGCTCCCTCGCTTGTTTGCACAGTAGGTTTGCACGGGATTCACGATTGGCTCAGGTTTACCGTGACTTCATGAGGGTGTACAAGGAGCTAGGAATAATTTATATTGCGCGCGGAATAGGATAGGCGGCGTATACGTTAATTAGGTTGAAAGGGCGCGCAAGGGCTGTCGAAATGCGTGCTGGCGCGCCTTACAATGCCAGTGGCATGGGAGAGCGCCTTGAGGTGTGTAGGGGGGGACAGTATGCGTGGGGCATTGTGCACGCACTTCAGTCTCATTCTGGTGTTCGCTCTGGTTTGAGCTAACAACAGTGTGTTTCCCATCTTGAGCTTCTCGCTATCTTGGCTTTTGTTCTAGGCAACGTGGCTAGAGCGTGTGAGAGTGAGTTAGGAGTGTGTGGAGTTGTCTGGTATTTTGTTCCCAACGTGGGCTTGTAGTCGGACAGTTGTAGCGAATTATCTGCAACCTGTCGCCAGGCTACCAACGTGGGCTTGTAGTCGGACAGTTGTAGCGAATTATCTGCAACCTGTCGCCAGGCTACCAACGTGGGCTTGTAGTCGGACAGTTGTAGCGAATTATCTGCAACTTGTCGCCAGGCTACCAACGTGGGATAAGGTTCTGGCCAGTCAGGCCATCGTTAGGTGCGATAAGAAACAGCGTGCGTTCGGTTGTCGCCTTGCGTCGGAAGCGAACGGTAAGAGAGCTCTCTAGCGTGCGACCAGAAGGTACCTCGCGTCGTTATTCTAATAATATATTTCCTTTTTAGCCTTTTGGTTGTCATTGTACGTTACACCAGTTTTATTGAATAAATTGTTCTTTTGCCCCGGCTTTTCTCTCAATTCCGGGAGAGTTACTATGCCGAGGCAAGTAGCTTTGTGCCGCGTAAAAGTGTTTTGTTCATTTATATATCCTGTCCTATTTCACTCATTCCAGCGTTAAACTGTTTAGTAGAACTCATTGGGAGATATTCGACCATTTTCTGGTCACCTATATAAATGCTAGAAACACCACCTAACTCGATTTCTCTGAGGTTTATGGCATCTTTGGCCTTAATTAAGATCGAAAGATAGCCACCCTCCTCTTAGCAGATGAGAGAGACAGCCGCAGCCTCCCGTGCCCTCCTGCGCTTATTCTTCTTCTTCTTGTTCTTCCCAGATGGGCCCACAGGAGCAGCACCGGCCGATGGGCATGCTCCCGCTGGAACATCTTGTCTGGCAGGCCTTTGATTTGCCCGTCTCATACTCCTTTGGACCACCTAAACAAATTCTCCTTCTTGGCGCATAGGTGTTATGGCCTGTGAGGTTTCTGGAGGAGCAGATAGGGCCACGACCAAGGGACTGGAAACCGCCTCCGCATAAGATGTTCTGCTGCGTAGCTGCTGCTGTATGTCGGCGACAGCCCTGAAAAGATGCCGGATCAGCTCCCTGTCACTCTTCTCGCCTTCCCGGGCCCGTTGGATCCGTCGTTGCACTCCTGCGTCGCCAGCCAGAGTAATACTCACTGGCGGGGTTATATCAGCCCTAACCGAGCTAGACGGAGCAGGGGGTAGCGCTTCTTTTCTTTTCTCCATCTGGAGACGCGCCACCTCATCTCTTAGCTGCCTATTCTGCTCGGCCATCTTGTCCTCTGCTCAAAGCTGAGCGACGGCCTCCATGCATCGGTGTTCCGTCAGTCCCCCTGATCCAAAGAGGTTGTCCAACGTCTTCACAATCTTCAATACTTAGAGGTGGCAACGTTTCATCCTGCCCGGCACCTCTCCTTTGAGGTTCGCTGACCTCATCCTGTCCGCCTCTGCCATTGTCATGGCTTTCCTCATCTTCTCCAGGAGCCTGCCTGTCTCCAGGCTCTCCACCGAAGGAGTCCCAGCAGATAGACTCGCCTCCATTCCCGTAAGGTTCACAACCTCATCCTCAGACGAGGATGTATAGGTCAGGGGCCTCAACCGCTTACACGTCCTGAATTAGGTGAAGGATTACGTACCTGAAGCCAGTCCTTTCTCCATCCCTCGCTGCGTCTCGCCGCCACGGCGCTCCCTCCTTCCTGAGGCATTAGTCGGTCCACAGGCCAGGTCGCCTACTTGCGAACAACTTCCCGACGCATTAACCAGTGTTTGGGCCGGATTGCCTAGCCTAGACTCCTGAAAGTTGCCTAATGTCGACGGATAGTGGCCTCTCCTACCGCAACAAAACACCGCCGTGGTGTGGGTATCCCTCCCACACCGATTAGATACTGAGGTTGTCACTTCCATATTTTCAAACAATTTGATATAGGGCACATGTCCCCAGCAGAAAGAAAAGGAATAGATAAAAGTAGGAGAAAAGAAAAAGTTGAGTAAGGGGGGACAGAAAGTGTTAAAGAGAGATATAGCCAAACGAGACACATTCACACACCATTCATACCATCCCTTTTAGTCGCCTTTTACGACAAGCAAGGATTACTGTTAAAATATTCTACTACCCCCTCCCTATCCACGTAAGGAACCTTCTTTTTTTTTCTTTTTTTTTTCTTCGTCAGGGGGAAAAGCCTTCAAAAGGCCCCCTGGGAACGGTATCCAGAGGAGTGTCGGATTTTTACCGACTAAAAAAGAAACCTGATACTAATGCTAACATGCAAAGGGCTAGGAGGTACGGATTCGTGATACGGACACATTTCACGCAAACTCTCCTATCCCCAGTTAGACTGGCCGGTTTTACCATGCTCTCACCCATTCATACGTAACATTAACACTCATACCTTAAAAACTACTGCGCACTCAACGGTCTCCCGGAGGCGCGTCTTAACTTACTTATAACTATATATACAAACTCAGCGATCCGTTAAATGACGCACTGGCTAGGTCCACGTACCCCATGCATCAGTATGTACAGACACACTTCAAAGGGAAGCGGCGCGCGAGACAAGGTCAGGCGCTGGCAGAGCTGCCCGGTGTCTCGCTCGAGGGGGCCGCTTAGGAGCAGGCTTCTTATGCGGCCTCAAACGCATTCTTCTTGCACTCTTATACCATTCTCTTTCTCTCTCTCTCTCTCTCTCACTATCCTCTTTGGATTTCATCACTGGTCCTGAAAAAGACTGGAATGCAGCCTACACCCCCGAGGTATTCAGAGGAACCCTGACTATCTCAGGAAATGTGAGCTGCACCCCCAACCCCCCCAGATCCCTCATAAGAGTGTCTCTCGCCTCCATCCACGCCGGGCACTCGATCAGGGTCATCAACATCTGCCCCGCAGTGTTTTCACTACGGGGAGTCAAACTTCCCTATTCTAAGAAAGTACGCTGGAAAGCAGCCATATCTAGTCATTAGCTGAGTGGCATGAAAGGTCGTTCCAATGGAGAACGGCCTTCCAACCCACTCCTCCAACCTATCGGCAATAGCAGCCCTCACGCGTACCCCAGTAGCCCCCGTTGCACCTAAGAGTCCTAACTCTTCCTCCTTCCATGCAGCATTTGCCCTCCTCTTAACAATAGCACCCAGCACGGCCTTCGTGTAAGAGGACACAGGTTCCACTGCGTCCCTGACCGCTGCGTGAATATCTGTCACATGCGATGCTAGATGATCGAGGGTAATTATCCCCGCGACCATCATTGTCGCATGGAAGGATACCGTCTTATAGGCGCAGCACACCCTGATCGCAACCTTTCTCTGCAGCGCCAGAACAGCGAGTTAGACCCTCTGGTCTTTCACAACAGCACGCCACCACACAGGAGCCCCATAAAGAAGAACCGAGTGGACCACGCTGCTGTAGAGGCGTCGCTTCTTTTCCCTCGGTCCATGAAGGTTAAGAAGGAGCCTCCCAATCGACCGCTAGATACCCTGCTATTTCGGGATTAAAGCCTCGAAGTGGGGTCTAAATGACAATTTCGAATCTAAAACTATGCCCAGGTATTTACCACTAGGCTTGATCGCAACACAAAACCCCCTGAGCCTAATCACAGGGAAGGGAAAAATTCCTGCGTCTGCGGAAGGCAGAGGCAGGGAAGGCCATTGACTCCGTTTTGTGCGGCGCCACTTAAATGCCTAACCACTCAATCAAACCAACAAGGACCTCTAGGTCCTTTTCCGCGTCTTTTATTGCCTGTGATAGGTCCCGCCCCGCTGGAAAGAGGGCCGTGTAATCTACACAGCAGACAACTCTGAACCCGCCCGGCAGCGGGACGCTGAAGACACCATCATAAACAATATTCCATAGTGTGGGGCACAGAACCTAGTTCTGTTGAACCCCACACGTCACCAGTCTCATGTACACTCGGCCCTGCCTTCCGGTGAAGAGCAGCAGCCGGTCACGCAAATAGTCCTTGATAATGTTTATCAGATAGGCGGGGAACTCAACAGCCACCATTGCATCTACGATGATCTCCCAGGGGAGTGAGTTGAAGGCATTGCTGATGTCGAGGGACACCATAACGCCTACACGTGTCCTGTCCATGCACTCCTGAATATATCCCTTTGTACTTAGAATAGCCCCAATCGTCAAACGTCCCAGTCAGAATCCATGCTGTGCTGGAGATATTAAATTCCTGCCATCAAGGAACTCGCTCACCCTGGAGACGATAACCCTCTCGAAGAGTTTCCCCGCCTCATCCTATAGACAGATTGGCCTATAGGAGTTAGGTAGGCCAATTTGCCCGTCCGACTTCTTCTTCACGAGGACAAGCCTGGCCCTCTTCCATATCCTCGGGAAGATTCCCCTCTACAGGCAAGTTGTGAAGCATTCAGCCAATCCCTGGCTGCAGTATACGGCCGCCTTCTTGACCACAAGGACCGGCACTCCATTTAGACCTTGGGCTCTTCCACCAGCGATCTTAGCTGCTGCCTTGGATACCTCCTCAGCCGTAATAATGGGGTTATCCCGCACCACGAGGGGGAAACTCGGGGACACCGACCGCCAACCCTCGGGAAAGAGAGACCCCACTATCCGTTCTAACAGAGCAGGGTCCAAGGCCTCCGTGACTGGTACGTCGCGAGCCCTGAGCTTTCCCATGACCAGCTTGTACGGCCTTCCCCACGGTTCCTCCTTTATTGTAGCCACAAAGTCCCTCCAGGCAATGGCCTTAGCTCTTTTAATTGCCTTACTAGCACCCTTTTTATCTCTTGTCTGGCCACTAAACACTCTCCGATCCTAATTGGATCTCCGCCACGTCTAGCCCTGAGGTAGCACATCTTAGCCGCGGTCGCTGTTGCCCGCAGCGTCGCGATCTCATGCGACCACCATGGAACCGACTTTCTCCTGCAAACCGTGTTCCTGACTTTTGGCATGGACATCTTGCATGCCTTTACCAAAGTGTCCCGCACCCAGTGGACTTGTCCACGCACACTACCGCGGACACCACCGGCCGCACGTGACCACTCTCCAGATAAGAGAGCTGCGGTGAGAATGTCATCGTCCACAGCCCTCGCATCCCATTTAGGGAAACAACTGTTCTTCGAGCGCAAATTTAGGAAACCTGTAGCCTCATGACAATACTTATAAGAGACATACAAATGGTCCGAAAAGGACTCAGCCTTATCCACCCTCCAATCCGATAAGCGGACACCGGCAGCTGGGCGAGCCCCACGTAAGGTCAATAACGCTAGACCCTTGCGGCCGAACGCACGCTGGGCGGCTAGCTTGGTTAAACAAGCTAAGGTTTAACCTATTGTATATACAGAGCAACTCACCGCTAAGATTGCTTCTGCCTTCCGGATCCCACCTGGTGGACCGGACATTAAAAATACCATCCACAAGTGATGGAAGGGCAGGGAATCTTCCTAAGAGCTCTTCGAACTCATGAAGGAGTCTACAAAACATATCAATGTTCTCGCTGGGAGGAAAGTAGATAGAAACTACCAGCGAGTCTCCCCACTTAACGGCTACAAAGAAAGAACCCCGACGCACCAGGCTAGAGGGTCTGTCACTTCTATCTGTTGAGATGTGTACATTTATATTATGAAGTTGAATGTGTGTGCTGTGGCGCGGGAGCATGTGTCTGTGTGCTGCTGTTCGTGAGAGATACACATGTAAGTCTCCCCACTTTACTACATGTAAGAGACTAGTATATAAGGGACAGCGACTAGCTGTAAGAGAGCTCCATTTGGTAGAATAAGAAAATAGTTATAATAAAAAGTATTAGCACGTGGCACGGAGAACTTGTACGAACTTGTAATATTGAAGAATATATATATTGATTAAAACTTTTACCACTCATATAAGAAAATATGTCCTAAGTAATTTAACACTATCAACTAACACCGCAGAGAAGGGGGTCATCCTGAGGGATGAGAACCATCTCTCGTCCCTGGGAGGGACCAACCACGGTTCTAAGATGATAGCAACGCTCGAACCTGTCTCTACCATACGCTGCGACAGCAAGTCCTGGGCGCGTCGCGCATGATTTAAGTCAATTTGTAGGATGACCGAAGCCATTGTTCTCCTACAGATCACTTATTACCCTACCTGCAGAGCCGCTGTCCTGCAATATACAGGACAGCAAGACTACAGGCTCCTGTACACTATTCACAGCGCTCCTGGAGGTACAGGGGTCACTCTGCTCCATCTCCATATCGCACTCAGTGTCTTCAACCGTCAATGTTTTGGGATCAACATCCCGCACAGGCTTCGATAGTATTTTGTTCTGAAGAAATCTAATGTTCGTAGCAGGGCCACGACCTACGTCGGGCAGGTTCTTAGCCTCTCCGAACACTTTGTCAGGCATTCTTAATGGAGGCACAGTCTGGCACTCCCACGAGCCCGCTTTATGCCCTGTTTGTTTCCGACCAGCCTTAATACAGATCGGGCACTTTGGCTTACCAGGACATGTGGCAAAGACATGTCCTTGCTCCCCGCACACAAAACAAACCCCAACCGTGGCAGCAGGAGCAGGACACGAAACGGCCACGTGTCCCCTTGTCAGGCATCTGTGGCATCTTAGGGATCTTGGTGTGAGTGCCAGAACCTGAGCTGAGGTAAAGTTGACTGTAATCCTCTTTCTGTCGAAGGCAGCAAGGCACATCGCCGTGGAAGCAGTAACCGTTACCTCTCTAAGTCGTCCCTTGCCGAGCGCATCTAATAGAGGTACTAGTGGCCCCTCCTTCCAGTCCTACGAGTCTGATGAAGCTTGTCCGCTGGGGTCGCTAGATCTTAGCCTTCGGTACAGCACGCTTCAGCGCTTTAGCGAACTTCTCAGCCTTGGGGTCCGCCACCTTTTTTCGGACCTGCCAAATAAAAGAGCCATTTATAGCCTTCTTCTACAAGGCAATCCCTGCATCCCTAATTTTTCAAGGTCTATTGCATTGTTAGCCTTGTTTAAGGTTGCGAGGTAACCCCCCTTTTCTTCACACGTAAGGGAGAAAGCCGCCGCTTCCCGAGCCCTCCTTCGCCTTTTTCTCCTGTTTCTACTCTTCTTTGAAAGTCGTGCAGGAGTATCGCCAGCCACTAGACGAGCTTCAATGAGCATTACCTGTCTGCCCGAGGTTGCCCGTCATCTATCCCGGCGGACGACCTCTACAAATTCTCTTTGACAAGCCTGTGAAGAAGCAAGAGTTGCAGAAGGAGCTCCTATTTGTGGCCCAGAGGCCACCTCCGAATAGGACATTGTCCTGAGCTGTTGCTACATATCAGCAACAGCCCTGATGAGGTATCTTATAAGTTCTTCGTCCCCTTTACTACCTTCATTTGCCTGCAAAAACTGCTGGTCAGCCCCTACTCAGCTAGCCTCTTCCTTTCTTGCTGGCAGGGTCCTAGCTACTTGCGCCGTACTAAGCGGCGGTGAAAGTGGTTGCGCTACTTTATTCTTCTCCTTCCTCATGCGCGCCATTTCCTCCAATAGCTGCCTATTCTGCTCTACAATTATCTTGTTCTCTGCCCTTAACTGAGCGACAGCCTCTGCGCAGTTGTGCTCTACCTGACCCCTCGCATCGAAGCGATAATTAAGGGTTTTAATGATATGAATAACCTTAAGGTGGCAGCGCTTCATGCGGCCAGATACCTCGCCCTTAAGGTTGGCCGACCTCATCCTGTCAGCCTCTGCCGTGACCAAAGCCTTCTTAGCTAGAACAAGGAGCCTACCTGTCTCCGGACTCTCGATGGAAGGATCCCCGACCAGAACACACCTATCTGGTCTAGTGAGATCTATCACCTCTCAATCGGATGAGGAGGTATAGGTTAGCGGCCTCGCCCGCTTATACTTTCTTACCAAAGCGACGGCGTCCGTATTTGGGACCTTGACTTTCTTAGTCCTTTTCGGGACTAATTGGCACATTTCCTCCACGTGGCCCTTTTTCCTTCCTGTAGAAAATTCTACAGGTTGCCTACCCGCGATGCAGTTCCTGTAGCTATATCCAAAGCTGGGGCCAAGTAACCTACCCCAAGCTTTATGCAATTTTCGGTTACCGACGGCGTTTAGCCTGCCCTACCACCACCTGGCACCTCCGTGGCGTGGGTATCCCTCTCACGCCAACTTTCACTGAGAAGCTTACTATCCATATTGTTTTTTACAATGTGGAGGCAAGCCTCCAAGTGGAAATGAAAGGAAGAGAAGGAAGTAAGAGGCAAAGAAAAGAGTAGAAAAAGAGGGGATAGAAAGAATAAAAGAAAGAAATAGCCAAAAAAGAGCATTCACACACCATTCATACCATCCGTTTTAGTCGCCTTTTACGACAAGCAGGGAATAATGTGGGAGTATTCTACTACCCCCTACACACGGGGGGGATCTTGATGCAACCCTGACGCAAAACCCTGATCTCCACTGCGACTGGCTTTTAAAATGCGTCTTCTTGCCGCAGTAGCTGGAGCCCTAAGAGCTGCAAGCTCGTATGACCACCAGTGCGCTTTTTTCCTCCTGTCTCTCGAGTTTCTCGCTCTTGGCATTGCCATATAACATGCGCGCAAAAACATTTCACCCACCCACTTCGCTTAGACTCGCGGACCGCTCACGTTACTGAGACGTGTCCACTCACCCGATATGAGGGCTGCAGTGAGGATGTTCTCATTTACAGCCCTCGCATTCCATCGAAGGAAAGTTTTGTTTTGGTCCGAAAGGACCGAAAAGGACTCCGCCTCATCTACTCTCCATTTCGATAAACGGATACTAGTGGTTGACGAACCCCACGTAAGGTCGATAACGCGTGACCCTTGCGGCCGAACACACGTGGGGCGACCTATTCGATTGAAAAGGTGAAAATTCAACCTATTGGCCCACGTAGAGAACAACTCTCTCTTTTAGGTTGCCTCTGCCTTCCGGGTCTCATCTAGGAGCCCGGGCATTAAGGTAACTACTGCACAATTTTTTTGTATAATCTTATATTTTTAAATTATTACTGAAACATTTTACTTAAAAAATTCAACCCTTAGAATCCATATACTTTATTTGTGTGATAAATTTCAAAAAATTTTCCTATATGCAGAAGAATGTTACACGCAGAACACATATATGTGGTTAAACTTCTTTTTTTTGCAGAAGTGCAAACTTTACAAGCTCTTCGCAGATTTTAAATTCTACCATTGCCACAAATACGCGTAATGCAGTGTTTTCTCATGTTCGCTGTAAGCCTGTCTGGTGATCATACTTTGGTGATCTTTGACTATATTCAGCAGCCTACCTTGATTCTTACTCCTATTCATTTCCATTAATCCATGATATTGCAAGTCCATTAAAAAATTTTTAAATCTAATTGAAATCTCGGAATTTTTTGTGTAAATCTGGTAGGCATTGGATAATGCACAGTTTATAATATATAATACCGTTTGTTCGGTGAAATTAGGGCATTTGACCGAATTGTATTGCACGCCGAATAGGTTAGACAGCGACGGCGTTGGGATATTAAATTGGTTAGAATTACATTCTAAATAGGATCGGTTACGATTGAATTAGTTGAGTTATGAGGGCGCAAGGGGGCATTCGAGATACATGTAGGACCGCCTTAGCATGCCAGGTACATGTGAGTGCGTCTTGAAGCATGTGAGAGGGGAGATGGGTGCGGAGGCCCTGGCTCGAGAGCGCAAGCGACAGTCCGATTCTGGATATTGAAAAGGATTATTCGTTTGCTGATAAGGTACAGTGGCGCCATATTGGTTTCCTTTGAAGTAAGAGCTGTTTCTTGTGGTGTGCTTTCGAGTTGTCGACTGGTAAGTTTGAAAGGGTTGGGCATAGCCACAACCGTGTGTTTTTTACTAAGTTCGAGGGTGTTGTGAGTATATACAACCGCGCACTTGGCCAAGTAGAAGGGGTTTTGCATAGACTCAACCGCGCTCGTTATTAAGTTCGATGGGGTCGTGCAAGCACACGAACGCACTGTTTTAATAAGCGTTGAAGGAGTTGTGCAAAGGCACAACTACGCTTGTCACCGACAGTCACGGTGCCTATTTACAGTATCTACCAGTCGACCTGCCGAGGATAAATTTGTGAAGGAAAAGGTTACCCCACGTGGAAGGTGTTGGTAGCGAGATTAACGTGTTTTGAAGACCCGATAACGCATCTAAGTAGGCTACGATAAGTTACATATTTGTAGTGGAGACAAAGGTAAGAGAGTTCTCTAGTCTAAGAAGATATAAGAGGCTACTATTTACTGTATTATATGATTAAATAAAGTCATAGCTTGCCCCGGCTTTTCTCTCAACTTCGTGAGAGTTTTTATGCCGAAGCAAGTGTTTCATACCGCGTAAAATTGTGTTAATTGATTTATCTATCCTTCCCTACCTCACTCATTCATGCGTCGAAATAACCGAACTCACGACATTAATATCGAATCGCTTACAGTCTTGTATTCTACAAACACCGTTTTTTTGGTCCATTTTTTTGTTTTGCGTAGGATAGAATAGTATGATAGCTACTGATCAGCGCGATCAACACCTTTCATAAATTTATTATAATCACATACGCACATTGGTGTCAGACTCTTCTTATTTGTTCTTTTATTCACACATTCGACCATGCTTGAAGAATGTATTGTCGAAATCATGGTTATCACTTTTTTGGTCGTATTCCATTTTTGTATCAAAATCATCCCTTTTCTACGGAATTCCATAAATTTTTCTTTCAATGTAACCGATTTTAAACAAATTGGCAGTCCTCTGTTTACTCTAATAGTGCCACAGACGTTTGTCTTGTGTTTCAATAATTCCTCTGCAACTTTTACACTATTGTAATAGTTATCCATGTATACATCATGCCATAAATATAAATATGGCGATAGCACGGAAAATATTGTCGCAATTAGCGATTTTCCTTGCGCACAATATATTTCTAAATTATATATATATCAAGATGTCGCCTCCACATACTATACGGACTAAAATTCCATATTTAATAACACCGGCTAACAAATGAAAACTTTTTGAACGTTGTTTTGATTTGAGTGAAAAATATCACTAATTTATAGTATTTTTAACACGAAAATACCTACATAATTACTCTATCAAATCAGGTTTCTTTACAAAAACAAAAAAACGTTTATTATAAAATTTTAAGAAAAAATCAATTATTATATTATAAATACATTGTTTGTAGAATATAAGACTGGAAGCAATTTGATATTAATGTCGTGAGTTCGGTTAATTAGACGCATGAATGAGTGAGATAGGAAAGGATAAATAAATCAATCAATACAAGTTTATGCGGTATGAAACACTTGCCTCGGCATAAAAACTCTCACGAAGATGAGAGAAAAGCCGGGGTAAGCTATGACTTTATTTAAGCAAATGATACAGTAAGTAGTAGCCTGTGGAAAAGTTACACAAAGTACGTATGCACTTATTTCGTTGCAAAGTACCCCCTCCTTTCTTCTTACACTAGAAAGCTCTTTTACCTTTGTCTCCACTACAACTACGCAAAATATCGCCGCTTATTTAGACGCGTTATCAGGTCTTCAATGCGCGTTATTCTCACTGCCAGAAACTTCAACTTGAGGTAGCCTAGCCACTACAAATCTATCCTCTGCTGGTAGACCGACAAACACTGTAAATAGACACCGTTACTCTCGGTGAAAAGAATAGTTGTGTCCTTGCACAACCCCTTCAAGCTTAGTAAAGAGCGCGGTTGTGTCCTTGCACAACCCCTTTAACAAACTTAATGAAGAGCGCGGTTGTGTCTATGCACAACCCCTTCAAACTTAATAAAGAGCGCGGTTGTGTCTATGCACAACCCCTTCAGACTTGCCCATCGGTAGCTCGGAAGCACACCTTAAAAGAAACCGCTCTCATTTTAACAAGGCCAATATAGCGTCACTTTCCTTTACCAGAAACGAACACTCTTTCTCGATATCCAAATCTGGTCAGCCGCTTACACCCTCGAGACTCAGGCCCCACGCACCCATCTTCCCACCCATATACCTCAAGACGCACACGCATGTACCTTGCAGGCTAAAGGCGGTCCTACATGTATCTCTAATTCCCCCACGCGCCCTCAGGACTCAACTAAGGCAATCGTGTCCAGTCTTATCTAGGGTGTAATACGGACCAATTTAAGGTCACGACGCTGTCGCTACCAAACCTATTCCGCGCGCAATACCAAACGGTCAAGTACCCTAATTTCACTGAACATACATATAAGATATATTATTGAGGATTTTCAAAATAAGCCACAAATTGTTTCTCTGGAAATACAAAGTTTATGTTTTATTGAACACGCATTTACAATTATAGTTCAACTACATTTAATAATACAACAATTACACTTAATATCTCACCTGAAAATACAAAGAAACGACATTTAAAGTTCACTAATATAGCCTCCTCAATTATATCCTTTAATATCTTTCTATTTAGTTTTTATAACAATAAAATAAAATAATCTGAACATCATCCCCCATTGAATCACGCGTCAATCCGTCCTATGCGCCACAGATAATTTATACAGACCCGAAGCGCGGCAAATTTGAATTAATGAAATGTCACTTGTTATTTCATTACATCTCCTCCCCCAAGAGAGAAAATTCTGAATAATATATCATTAGCATGTACCTATAACTTATCTTAATATTCGTTTTCTTCTTCTTCATCTTCTTCAGCTTCTATTGTGACAGGTCGTAATTTTGTTATGTGGAATAAAGTTGATTCTGTTTTTCTGGCAAAGGAAACCATTTAGTCTGAATAATCTATACCACATTTACCCATATTATATTCGAGGACAGCCAGAGGTTTGAGTCTTGCGGATGGCTGCTGTCTTGCAGAAGCAGCACGAATGTTTTTTGGGCTTTGTGTCATGATATGAGCGTGTTTCGTAGATAATATTCTCACGTCACGCGTATCTCTCCATTTGAGTATCATAATCCCGTTATCATCCTCTTTAGCTATCATTTCTCCCCTTCTTAGTTTGCAATTAAGAACATCTTTTGGGATAGATTTTTTGTTATGTCTAAGTGTTCCAACTACATGAGTCTTGCGTCTTAGGCATGATATAGCTAACTCATAGCTTGTATAAAAATTCAAAATTCTCTAAATTCTCAAAATTCTTTATGAGGTCGTTTAAATTGATGATAATTGCTATATGGTAAAGAAGGATCTAAATCCATATCAATTTGCTCGCCAGTGGAATGATTAATTACTAACTGGTCTGAAGAGTTAGAATAAATAAAGGGTACATTTGATTGTGGTAATTCCTGATCCATGATTGTGTCTTGGTTTAACGAATTGCGTTCTTCATCCGGTACAATGTCTTGATTAGACAATACATGTATAATCGAAGCATCAGCTAAATATTGATTATTTCGTGCTTGAGATCGTGAACTTTGCTCCATGTTTGTTAATGTAATGTTTTTTGATGTTATACGATGATGACACAGCATAGAAGAATTTTCCATATGCACATCAGCTTTCACAATAATATAGTTGTTATTGTTATATCCCTTCTTTTTTACTTTTTGCTTTTCTCTCTTACTTCCTTCCTTTCCTTTCCGTTCTGTCAGGAGGCTCGCCTATCATATTTTTGAAACCATAAATATGGAAGGCACGAAAATCCCGAGAAACCGGCCCAGAAGGGATACCTGAACAACAGCGGTGCTTATTGGTGAAAGAGCAGGCCACTCATGGTCGTTAACCTGTAACTGCTATAAGTATGGGGTAGGCGACCCGGCCCCGACTCTGGATAATGTATCGGGAAGTTCTTCACAAGTAGGTGACCTGGCTAGTGGAGTGAGTGAGGCGTCAGGAAGGAAAGAAGAGTCAAGAAGAAAAGAAGAGCACTTGGAACAATTACAACGTGCAGCCTAGAGCCTTAGAGAGGATGCAACTCTCTGGCACATACTTGCCGATACTCAAGGGAACTTCTAAAAGAGCGAAGCCGATTTTTTCCTCTTCGGAGGATGAGAAGGCAATCCTGGAGACACTAACGGCGCCAGAAAAGGAACCGCCAAAGGAGTACTCTCCTTCAGCGTTGGAATCAGGAAGGCATGCCGAAAAACTGAAATAACATAATGTATTAAAGAAGCTGAGCCAGAGAGGGCACGGTGCTCTAATATAAAGGGCGAAATCTCCGGCCATATGAAACGGTGTCTAAAGGGGGCCCTTAAGATAAAATATATTAGAAAAATTTTTGAATTTATGAAATTTTAATAAACAAAATATATTGCTTTACAAAGCTATCGAGCGCAAAATTGTGCAACAAAGACGTCAAAAAAACGGAAAAAATTTATTTGTATATCAAATTGAATACGTATTCTTTTTAAGACGAAATTTAAAATTTAAATATTTTTCCTATTAAATTATATATTTTATAAAATTCTAACCCTTTGCGGTCGACGACATTTTCGGCCGGGTGAGGTGGTAGGGATAGGTACAATAAAATTACCTTCTACATAAAATTTTTTATAAAAATGTTATATTTTGATAGTTCATCTATATTTATACTATTAAGAATATTATTTTGTAATTCTAATCACTGTATTTTACTTTGGTATGATAATTTACATAACATCGTCCAAGATGCATTCTTGGTTTGTCTGGACATGTATCGCAGTATAATGTTGTTTCGCGTCTTCCACCTAGTATGTTTCAACTGGAACAAACTTTACAATCTCTTTTTGTGCCATTCAGCATTACGTGGAGCTTTCCATTGAGCCGAATATCATCCGAACTGGAGGTCGATGTTGTTGGTCTTCGCGTCAGCTGAAAATCTCCTTTCATCTACTTCACTAATATTTTTCTGAATTGCAAGTTGTTCGGCGATATTTACGTTGTTGGAATAATTTATATTGCGCGTGGAATAGGATAGGCGGCGTATGCGTTAATTAGGTTGCGAGGGCACGCAAGGGCTGTCGAAATGCGAGCGGGAGCGCCTTACCATGCCAGAGGCATGAGAGAGCGCCTTGAGGTGTGTAGGGGGGGATAGTATGCGTGGGGCCTTGTGCACGCATTTCAGTCTCATTCTGGTGTTCATTCTGGTTTGAGCTAACAACAGTGTGTTTTCCATCTTGAGCTTCTCGCTATCTTGGCTTTTGTTCTAGGCAACGTGGCTAGAGCGTGTGAGAGTGAGTTAGAAGTGTGTGGAGTTGTCTGGTGTTTTGTTCCCAACGTGGGCTTGTAGTCGGACAGTTGTAGCGAATTATCTGCAACCTGTCGCCAGGCTACCAACGTGGGCTTGTAGTCGGAAAGTTGTAGCGAATTATCTGCAACCTGTCGCCAGGCTACCAACGTGGGATAAGGTTCTGGCTAGACAGGCTATCGTTAGGTGCGATAAGAAACAGAGTGCGTTCGGTTGTCGCCTTTCGTCGGAAGCGAACGGTAAGAGAGCTCTCTAGCGTGCGACTAAATAGTGCACTCAATTAGAAATCAAAATCTGGTTTTCGGGGAAAGTCTTGATTCTTTGATCTAAGGGTAGGTCGACGACGCTGAATCGATTGGTGCTAATTTTTTTGTAATCGGATAGCGCGTTTTTAAGGAAAAGGGTTAAAAAGGGAAAAATAGCCTTATCTTAGAATCTAGGCATTTAATCGAAAAAAGTTTCAAACAAAAGTTGTAGAGAATTGAAAAATACATAAAAAATGTTCTTAGGTTTATCTTCGTATTTGCAAAAATAAGCGAGAAAGAGTGGTAAAAGTAATTGTAAGAGTGGGGAAGCAAGTCCCGCCTCTCAGTCGGCTTTTACACGCGAGCGGGCTAGTGTGCGTACTAGCGTCCGTGTGTATTAAACACAAACGAACGATCTTGAATGCGAGTGCGACTGAAAGAAGAAACTGATATTTCTCCCCTTCTATTTGTTTAGGCCACAGTGAGTATTTCTTTTCCTATACTAGCCATCGATGGTTTAGATTGAGCGTTCTGTACAAGATTTTTTCTTTCGGTAGCGAGAATTTTTCGTTTTGGCCATCGAGTGTCGAGCGTTCTGTATACGAGTGCGAGTGAGAAAGAAAACCGATGTTTCTCTCTTTCTATTTTTTCACTCGGTAGACAGAATTTTTCGTTTTGGCCATCGAGTGTCGAGCGATATGTATATCTATATATACGGCGTAAAAGCGCGGCGTTTTTAAATCGAATCTTGATGCTTATGGCACGCCGTTTCTTTATTTATTGTCAAAAATAATGAACCTTGAATAAAAATAAAACAATAATTCTTTCTAACTTTCTTAATAAAATTTATATTAAATTTTTCTTTCTTTTTAATTTTTTTTTAATAAATTTTTCTTAATAAAATTTATTTAAAATTTTTCTTTCTTTTTAATTTTTTCTTAATAAATTTTTCTTAATAAAATTTATATCGTAAGCCAAAAATAAATTCGCACTGCCTATAATACAAATGCATTTTTTTTTTAATTATATTTTCTATAAAATTATTATAAAATATTATTGAAAAAGGGGAGAAATATCGGTTTCTTCTTTCAGTCGCACTCGCATTCAAGATCGTTCGTTTGTGTTTAATACACACGGACGCTAGTACGCACACTAGCCCGCTCGCGTGTAAAGCCGACTGAGAGGCGGGACTTGCTTCCCCACTCTTACAATTACTTTTACCACTCTTTCTCGCTTATTTTTGCAAATACGAAGATAAACCTTAGAACATTTTTTATGCATTTTTCAATTCTCTACAACTTTTGTTTGAAACTTTTTTCGATTAAATGCTTAGATTCTAAGATAAGGCTATTTTTCCCTTTTTAACCCTTTTCCTTAAAAACGCGCTATCCGATTACAAAAAAATTAGCACCAATCGATTCAGCGTCGTCGACTTACCCTTATATCAAAGAATCAAGACTTTCCCCGAAAACCAGATTTTGATTTCTAATTGAGTGCACTACCGTGTTCGGGTGACGTTATGCTTCCGTGGGGACCACGTCACCCATATATGGGAAATGAACAGAAGTGCGTCTAGTTCCATACTTTTAACGAAAGATTTGGTGGCTAGTTGGAGAATTCTCTCTCTAGTCTTTCTTCTAGTCTTTTTTTGTT